>CABHPR010093780.1:0-17034 GCA_902168415.1 Peromyscus melanophrys
ACTTCCCTAATTATTCCTATCATTTACTGATACTGCTCTTTCTCCTAGAGTTATGTGCACTCTTGCTCTAAAAAATAACTGTGATTTAAAAAATTAAATACATTAAAAAGAAGGCCATCTGGAGTAAATTTGGTCCATAACATTTAGATTCTTTCCACAGCTTAAAACAAAGCCAGCATATAAGGAACAGAATTAAATATAAAGTGGTTTGTTGTTGCTTGAGGGGTATGTTATTATACCTGGGAAAGGAATAGATCCTGAAAAATGTCTTTTTGTTCTTTATCTCTTAATTATCTACTAAATGTGGCACAGTGTATTTAAGTTCTTTAAAAGGTACTTTTTCTTGTATCGCATCAAATGTGGTTGTAAACATAAATCACAGATGAGGGCAAAACACTCAATAACCACTTGAAGCATGGGTAGGAATGGAGAAACATGGCTGAGTCCTATTCACCCATTTGGATCATGGGATCATAGGATTGAAAAAGTATTGAGCAGGGATATTTTATTTAGGTCCTGATATTTTAAAGAAGAAACAGAATCTTAGAGTGCGGAAATTTTAAGGTTATATAGCTAAGAAATGGTGACACTTGTGCTGATTTTTTTTGTCACCCTGACACAAGCCAGGGTTATTTGATAAAATGTCTCCATAAGACTGGTCTGTGAGCAAGCTTGTGGGGCATTTTCTTGATTAATAATTGATGTTGGAGAGCCCAGCCCACTGCCTGCCTTGTACAGGTAGCTTGGGTTGTATAAGAAAGCAGGCTGAGCAAGCCATGTAAAACATATTTCTCCATGGTGTGTGGTTCAGTTCTTGACTCTAGGTTCCTTACTTGAGTTCCTGCCCTGACTTCCCTTCATAATGGACTGTAACCTGGTGTACTGGCTGATTTTGTGTATCAACTGGACACAAGCTACAGTCATCAGAGAGGAAGGAGCCTCAGTTAAGGAAATTCCTCCATAAAATCCAGCTGTAAAGCATTTTCTCAACTAGTGATCAATGTGGGATGACCCAATTCATGGTAGGTGGTGCCATCCCTAGGCTAGTGGTCCTGGAGTCTATAAGAAGGTGGGCTGAGCAAGCTAGGGGAAGCAAGCCAATAAACAGTACCTTTCATGGCTTCTGTATCAGCTCCTGCCTCCAGTTCAGGTTCTTGCCTTTTTGAGTTCCTGTCCTGACTTTCTTCAGTGATGAACAGCAATATGGAAGTGTAAGTCAAATAAACCCTTTCCTCTGCAACTTGCACTTAGTCATGGTGTTTCATCACAGCAATAGTAACCATAAGACACCTGGAAATCAAACCCTACCCTACTCAAGTTGCTTTTGGTCATGGTGGTTATCACAGAAGTAGAAAGCAAACTAAGACAAATGTCAACTTTGAAGCCCTCCTGACTTTCACTTTGATGTGCCACGTTGCTTATACATATCAGTACATCTTGATAAACAATACAAAGTATGGGGTTCCATCTATGCACTTACAAAGGTGGTCTGTCTTGGAGAGGAAAATAAAGCTTCAAAAGGGGTTTTCAATGTTAAGAAACTTGACTATTGCTGTGAGATTTCAAAGGTTAACATAGCGGAAAAGGGGGTTGTTATCAGAAATAACATGCAATCAAGTGTCTGATGATAGCCGAATGTTTACTAATGAAATAGTAGGGCACATGAACTAAATATGACAGAAATAGAGAAGAAATGTCTATGTGTTCAAAAGCTACTAGATACAGCTCTAAAGAGCCATTCTTTGACAAAGCTACATGTTACCATCATCAAACCAGGAACAAAAAGGTATCCTGTATTCACCTTCCTTGCAGTATGTATCTAGAAAGGATGACAGGAGTTAAAGTTTGTTAAAGAATTGTATATCTCCCTTCCAAAACCCCCAAAGCTTACTTTTATTAGCCATGTTAGCCAAACTGTGTGGTGCTGTGAGAAAAGAGCTCACAGATACAAAGGACAAAGGATGGATTTTGCTATGGTTACAGAGGGTGCAGCCTATGGTTCTATGATGCCACATGCTTGGGAGAACATCAAGGCAATAGAGTTATATTGCAGAATTGGTTCCTTTGTAATATAATATTTACATTATTTTTGAATAATATAATATTTTTATTATTTTTTGAAAATTTTGTACAAAGTATTTTAGTCATATTTACCCACCATTCCTCCCCATAACCCCTTTTAGATCCACTAACCACCCTGCCCCCTAACCTATAGATAGGTTCTTCATCTATAGTCTCCAGGAAGCAGAGGAAGGGAAGAAATTAAAGACTAGGTATAACTTTCAAAGACATGATCCAATAGCCTACTTCTTCTAATTAAGCACATGTTCTAAATCTTCCACCACCTTCCAAAATAGTGCCACCAGCTCAAGACTGATTGTTCAACACAGGAGACTGTGGGGCATATTTCATATTCAAACAATAGCACATTAATTATGTATAATTGTTAAAATTTCTACCAAGGGCTAGTGAGTTGGTTAATCAGAAAAAAAGGCACCAAACTTAATAACCTGAGTATGATCCCTGGGCCCCACGTGGTAGAAAGACAAGTAACTCTTACAAGTTGTCATTTCAGCTCTACAGGTTCTCCCTGGTGCATGCATGTGCAAATGCACACATACATGAACAGACACACAATTAGAGAAATAAAAAGTAATTTAAAACCTATAAAGTGCCTACTAAAATACTAAAATGTATCTTCCTTAACTCTAAGCTTCTACATGTCACTAACACATGGTTAATATTACAGTGTTCATTTTTTGTCAGAGTACATAACTCCAGGAAGAAAATATAAAATTTGAACAGAAATCTTTATTGAAGTGGAAACACTTGGTGCTCCAATAACTTCAAATTAATAGTTAACCTCAGAACATGTGTACCTAGTAAGTGATTGCAAGCAACCAAAAGTGAAAAAGTATAACAGTTTGCTTTTACTCATTTAAAATAAAATTAAATGTTTGGGCTGGCATTCCAAAACAGCATTTGCCTAACATGCACAAGGCCCTGAATTTAGTCCTAAGAACTGCAAAAGAATTGTTTTAACAAAGTAAAATAAAATCATCATACTGTAAAATGTAAGCCCAGAATTGCAAGCAGTCTGTTTCCAGAAGAAATTATATCATCTACTGAGAAATTTTCAAGCATGTTTTTCATTACCATCAACTCTGATTTTAGTATTAGTGTTCATTTTCTCTTTGCTTTCTATCTGCATGTTTTACTGGTTGCTGTGCCAACAAAAGGCCTGTTACTATGTTGACACATAGTAGGAGTTCATTCAATATTTGCTTAATTTTGCTATACCAGGGCTTTTTCCCTTTATACATGCTTTAAATATTTGATTGTTGCTTAGACCAAAAGAACTACATAAGGAGAATAGCAGCAATGTGAAAACATACTTTCAAAGTCATTGCATAAACAATGCTAAAATTAGATATAGCACTGTGGAAAAATGCCATTTCTCTTCCTCCTGTGGAAAAATCAGGGCTCTGAACTTACAAGATTTTGACAGGCTCAACATGGATCAGAATAATTAGGAGAGGAGGACTGGGTATATAAGGAGAAGAAGAAGGAGGGAGGGAAAAAAGGAAGGGAAGGAAGAAAATGGGGATGAGGAAGAGGAATGGGCACCAAGACATAGACTTAGAGGATCAAATATCACTCTATCATTAATTCTCAAGATAATAGTGAATAAGCACAGCAAAAAGATTTTAAATATTGTTCCAAACAATAGAAAGATGAATTTATGTAAGTTTGCTACTAATAGATATTCTTTGCATACTTGGCTTGAAATATAGAGGCAGTGGAAATTGGTTATGAGTCTTAGCTTTGGAGTCTGGGAGATCAGGGTGAATATTCCAATCTATATCTTAACAAACGTGAGACTTGCAGGGTTAGTATGTCATTAGAGGCAATATCAATAAATAGCAGCTACTAATAAGTACAGCCTTCTCTGTTTTTAAATTCATGATATTTATGATCAACTTAGCCCTTAAAAGCAATATGCCTAAAACTAATATTCACACCATAAACACTGTGAACCTACCAGGAAAACCATATTAGCATATTTTAAAACTAAATGTAACTTGGTGAAAACTGTAATCTTTATAAAATTGAGTCTTTCCATCTACGGATACAGCATATCTTTCCATTTATATAGTTTGTCTTCTGTGTTTAAAAACTACTAGGGTCACTGTTATGCCTTGGGGAAAACAATTTGTCCTATATCTACTACCATAAAAATAACTTAATTTCTTATCAACCCTGAAAAAGTCTACACTCAAACATAATAACCTACAGTGTTCTCTACAATAGCCCCCAAAGAAATAACTTAAATAACCATTAATAGAGAAATAGATAAAAAGGAAGCTGCCATCTATACTTCTGAATATACAGAATAATTCAATATAATAGGGCAGACCTATCTATATGTTTTGACATGAAGCAACAACCAGGACATATCATAAGTAAGCAAATCACATGATGGAATATACGTGATTATGTTAAATACACAAAACGACAGCACATAGTTCCATACACGCATGTGTATACAAATGCAGAAAAAATATGTGCAAAGAAACATGCTAAATTAGTCCATTTTTCATCACTCTAATGAAATACTTAAGACTGGATACTTTATAAAGACATTTAACTACCTTATAATTTGGCAGTGCTGCAACACCCATATAAAGAAGTGAGAAGTAGCAACAGGAAATGATAGTTGAATTCCAGAATCAAACCATAATTAAATAGCTTTGTCGTTTACAGGCAGTTTTAATAAAAGACAAAATATTTCTTTCATGTGTAGAACAGTAATTGTTCATGGAGTCAAGAGTTTCTATCTTGCCTCTGCCACTCACCAGCTTTATAATTTTGAACACTGGAGATAGAGAGATGGCTCAGTAGTTAAAAGCACTTGCTGCTGTTGCAGAAGATAGGAGTTCAGTTCCCAGGACCCCCGTGGTGGTTCACAACTGTCTGTAAGTCCAGTTCCAGGAAACACATACACAATTTAAAAATAAGAATAAAACAACTCACCTCCTCCCCCCTTAAATAAATGACATTCAGCATTTAAAATTAAAATATATATATTATATATATATAATTGAATGAATACTGTGAATGTAATCTATGAATACCACAAATGTGATTAATATCATGAGTGTAATTAATGAATATCATGAATGTAATTTAAAAAAAATAAAGTCAAAAAAAGAATAAAACAATTCTCTCTCCTCTCTCTCTCTCCTCTCTCTCTCCTCTCTCTAAAAAAAAAAGAAAAAAGAAAAAAAGAATAAAATAAAAGATCTTTGGTTCTGAACATACCTGATACTTTGTCGTTCTTTGTTTCCTGATATGTATACTGTAAATACCTTGTAGGATTTTAAAGAATTAAATGAATTGATACCTATTAAAAGCTCAAAGTTGTGCATGATAGAAAGTAACTGAACTTGATGTTTATTATCATTGATATTATTTTGTGTGTTCAATTAAACAAATATAAACTAGTCATAGTTTTTCAGGTATTTCAGCAACCATTGGTGACACAGAAGTGACTCTGAGTCAGTCCCTGCCCTTGATAAAGTCCACTCACTGGATAAGAAGTGGCACATGTGTCCATGAGGTAAGCACAGTGGGGTAAATACTGTGAAAGAAAAATCAGCAGATGTTGTGAGCACTCAGAGGAGGAAAACTCAACCCAGCCTTGGGGAGAGAAGTAAGGAGAGAGAGTGGAAATATTTGATATGGAAAATTCTAATAACAACTTGGGCTCCATTCCCTTTTCTCAAAAAGGGAAAGTCCTACTCCTTGCCAAACCTAAAAGTGACAGATCAAAGTTGATGTTTCCACAACTTATTCTGATTACAACTCACACTTGGCAACCAAGAGTTACCATTATAAGACATGACAAAGTTGTTCCACAAGACAAGTTGGGAAACAACTACAAACCTCAAAGTGACTTGAGTTTAGTCTGCAGGGTGCCAACCTTTCCTAACATAGTTTCCACATTCAGTGAATATTCTATGGTAAGCTTCCAACAATTTCACAACAAATATCTAAACCCCTGGCCAAACACTTGAGAGAGTATGAAGTCAAGATAAACTTGAGTTAGCACTGCATCTTTGCTTTTTAAATAAGGATGTGATAATAGCTTGTGTAACTGGGAGCATGTTAAAGAACTAGAACAGAACACTCCAGTCATGGGTCAACATTTTGTAAGATTCAAATGAATAGTTAAAGAGAGAGGCATAGAAAATATGATTTGTTGTTTAAAAGACTAGCATGTAAGACTAAAACAGATTAAAAGAATGAGGGATGCTATGCTGTCTAGTTTTAGGTCACTTTGACGCAAGCTAGAGTCATTTTGGAAGAGGGAATCTCAGTTGAGAAAATTTCCCCCACCACATTGGCCTGTAGGCAAGCCTTTGGTGCATTTTTTGGTTGATGATTGATGTGGGAGGGCCTAGATCACTGGGGATGGTACCACACCTGGGCAGGTGGTCCTGGATTGTATAAGAAATCAGGCTGAGCAAGCTATGGGAAGCAAGCCAGTAAGCAGCACTCCTCCACGGCCTCTGCATCAGTTCCTGCCTCCAGATTCCTGCCTTGAGTTCCTTCCCTGACTTTCCTAGATGATGGACTTGAAGCTCTAGTTTGAAATAAGCCTCCCTCTCCCCCATTTGCTTTTGGTCATGGTGTATTGCAGGATATTTGATCACACTGTGTGAAGCTGTCTCTGTTTTACCTCACCTGCCCCAGGCACCTTCTAACTGGCTTAATAAAGAGCTGAATAGCCAATAGCTAGGCAAGAGATCATAGGTGGGACTTTGAGGCAGAGATAGGAACCCTGGGATGAATCAGAAGAGGCAGAGATTCACCAGACAGATGTGGAGGAAGTCAAACATAAGATACTGACAAGCAGTAATGAGCCATGTGGCAGAACACATTAAAATAAACTCGTTAATTTAAATTTTAAGAGCTAGTTGGGAACAAGCCTAAGCTAAGGTCAAGCTCTCATTATTAATAAGAAGTCACTGTGTCATTATTTGGGAGCTGGTGGTACAAAGAAAGTCTAGCTACAATAGTTTTTTATCACAGCAATAGAAACCCTAACTAAGATAGACATTTTCTAAATAAATTCAGTTAGTACTACACACCCCAAGACAAGCAAAAATAAAAAAATTTCCTGCTAATAAGAGTTCAGGGTCTACAGAGAAAACCAAAATCCACACAAAGAAAATGGAATGTTATCCAAGTATTTGCTTATATAAAATGAACTTAAAATATCAGCCTGAAGAAGTGGTGATTTAGATTCTTAGCAAGGACTGCATATCCTTTATGGAAAAACTTAGAATAGATTTTCATGGCCTACATGATAAATCTGTTTTTCTTACTATTCCAATGGAAATCCTCTGGTCTAGCTGGAATGACTCAAGTAATATGCCTTCAGTTTCCCATTTTTGATATTTTTCTAGACAAATTCTAACCACAAGTACCCACATTAATCACATCTCTATCATGAAACCTGTAGCTATAGTCAGCCACTGCCCTTTCCCTCTGCCAAATACTCTCACAACTTATCAAGAGTCTACAGTCTGATAACCTTTGGCAATCTCTATATCCACTGCAAGAAGCTTGTCATAAATGAAGAACATTACAAATAGCAGGACAGATAGATACACGTAATCTCCTTGTATATTTAGAATTGCTCTCAAATGGCCAGGAATTGACTACATCTTAATTGAACTAGTATACCTATCTAAGAGAAGCAAGTGTTGATCATGAAAAGGAATAATGAATTTTAAAAACTAGAGTTGGCTTAATCCAGACAGCACCTCCTGGAGAGAGGGAATGTTTGTGCTCTTAGTTAAGTACTTGTATTCCTTAAGGAAAAGCATCCTCCACATGAAAAGTATGCAGGGACTTCTAGCCAATAGAATTTGTATACTTCTGATTCCACTGGTGCCAGCCCTTCCTAGTCACTGAATAAGACACTCCGGAGGAAGAAGCTATACAATGTGCATTTTAATCCAGATGCATTGCAGCATAATTTCCACACTATAAAACTCATTCCTCTCAGCATATAGTTTAATGAGTTTTAACAAATATAACTGAATTTGTAACTACAATCACAATATATGGAATGGATATGACAACTTCTTATACACACTTGTCAAACAAGAAAACATAAAGACATACGGGTAATAATTAGTTTTTATGAAAAATGATATCATGTTAGCTTAGCTGGAATGAGTTCACACTTCCTGATAAACTCCTCAAAAGAACAGAGGTTTATTATCTCAGGTCTATATCATATCAAGATAATGCATTTGATCAATTTATTAAAAAAAAGTTATAAAAATGAGATAGAATGCTTGAAGCATAGTTTATGGGTCTCCTCAACTATAATTTGACAGCAAATGATATATGAACATAGATCTTCTGGCAGAAGAGAAGTAGGCTTGCTTAGTCATTTTTGAGACAAGTGCTACTCAAAAGCATGATTCATGAACTGGTGCCCATATGGTGACTATTTGACGTGGGACTCTAATGAAAACAAGCGCTGAGAGAAAACAATTAGAATTTTTATTACCATTTTCTCTCAATTATATCTAATACTAGAAATTGGGTTTTTTTTATTTTGTACATCTTTGTTTCATTTCTCTAGTAGCTTATTTTTATTGTTTTTAGGAAGAATTTTGTTCTCTGATAGACTGGGTTAGGGAAGACGTGCTCTTCCACACAGATTAAGAAACACTGTCTTAATGTATTCCTATACCATCTACTGCTTATACTTACTAATATTGGCCACTCAGTGATCTCTTAATTACTTACACCATTAAATCAAGAGCCTGTGACCCTTTACTGAAGAACATCAGATACTAAGTATCTGTAGGATATATATATATATATATATATATATATATATATATATATGTTGTATTTGCTTCATGGACCATAGTTCACTCTGCCTTATATTATTATTTAGTTTTGTCAGTTACATTGGAGACTTTTTAAGAATAGACCAAAGGGCTTATCTTTATTATTGTTATTGTTCATTCTAAGCAATGACTACAAATTTCAACAGACATTTTTGAAATAAATGAAAAATGTATAACCATTAAACTGAAACAATAGATAAATATTCCAGATAGTGGAGACAATGAAGCAAAGGTATAGAAACATGAATGTAAGTATCGTAGTCCACTTGTGCTACTATAACAAAATATCATAACCTGAATGACTTGTTATTTTTTACATCCCAACCACATTTCCCCTTCCTCCTCTCCTCCAAGTCACTCTCCCCCTTTCCCTTTCTGTCCCCTCATCCATTCCTCCTCCATTTAAGATTATATAAGGCAACCCAGTATGAGGAAAAGGGTCCCAAAAGCAGGTAACAGTGTCAGAGACAGTCCCTGCTTCCACTGTTAGGAGTCCCACAAGAAGACCAAGCTACACAACTGTCACATATATACAGAGGGCCTAGGTCAGTCCCATGCAGGCTCCCTGGTTGTCGGTTCAGTCTCTGAGCCCCTATGATCACAGGTAAGTTGATTCTGTGGGTTTTCTCGTGGTGTCTTTGATAGCTCTGGCTCCTTCAATCCTTCCTGCCTCTCTTCAGCAGGATTCCCTGAGGTCCACCTAATATTTAGCTGTGGCTCTCTGCATGTTTCCATCTGTTACTGGATGAAGTCTCTCTCATGATAGTTGGGGTAGGCACTAATCTATAAGTATAGCAGAATATCATTAGGAATCATTTCATTGACTTTTTTTCCAGTCATATTTAGTTCTATCCTAGGTCTCTAAGCTATTCACCCTCTGGGTCCTGGCTCACCAGGCAGTGTCAGGAGTGGGTTCCTTCTCAGGACATGAGTCTCAAATCAGTCATTGGTTGGCCACTCCCACATTTTCTGTGCCACCTTTATCCCAGCACATCTTGTAGGCAAGACATATTGTAGGTCAAAGGTTATATGACTAGGTTGGTGTCCCAATCCCTCCACTGGAAGTCTTACCTGGTTAGTACATATGGTGAGTTCAGGATTTGTATCCCCCTTTGCAAGGAGTCAGCTACAGTCACCTTGGTAGATTCCTGGGTGTTTCCATTGCACTAGGTTTCTAGCTTCTCCCCAAGATGCCCACCCCCAATTCAATTTGTCTCTCCCAGTACTTGCTTCCTCCATACCCCCCACTGTAGCTAGAGTTTTCCTGGTCCTGCCTGGCCCATGGTCAGGACAAATCTCTCTTACCAGCTAGTCCCACAGCCACTCAGACCCAACCAAGTAAACACACAGAGACTTATATTACTTATAAACTGTATGGCCATGGCAGGCTTCTTGCTAACTGTTCTTATATCTTAAATTAAGTCATTTCTATTAATCTATAAGTTGCCACGTGGCTTGTGGCTTACCAGTATCTTAACATGTTGCTTCTCATCATGGCGGCTGGCAGCGTCTCTCTGCCTCAGCCTTCCACTTCCCAGAATTCTCCTTTCTCTTTGTCCCGCCTATACTTCCTGCCTGGCTACTGGCCAATCAGCACTTTATGTATTAACCAATCAGAGCAACACATTCACAGCATAGAGAACATCCCACAGCACCCACCTAATTTTTCCTGTTTTTGTCCCCTTCCACCCCACCCCCTCCACTCATTACATCTATTCTATTTCCCCTTCATGCATCCCCCCTTACCTGAATGACTTATAGACAATAAAAAATTTTTTCTCATGGTTATGAGTACTGCAAAGTATAAGATCAATACATTGGTCAAAGACTCAGAAAGCCAAATATCATATTATTTTCTTTAAATAGAATTTAAATTTTAAATTGTGTGTGTGTTTATACATATATGGGAGGAAGTCACAAAACTAAAAGGGAGATCTTGAAAGGGAGGAAGAGGTCTTATGAGAGGTAGAATATAGGATAAAGGATCTCTATCAGGTCCCTACCCCTGGAGCTCAGGGAACCCCAAAGAAGATGGGGATGAAGAATTTTAGGACAGGAGGGGTGGAGGACACCAAGAGAACACAGCCCACAGAATCAACTAAGCAAGACTCATAGGAGCTCACAGAGACTGAAGCAGCAATCATGGAGCCTGCATAGGTCTATGCTAGGTCCTCTGCATACATTACAGTTGTTAGCTTGGTGTTTTTGTAGGACTCCTAATATTGGGAGTAAGGGTGACTTTGACTCTTTTGCCTGCTCTTAAGACCCTTTTCCTCCTACTGGGTTATCTCATCCAGACTTGATGTGAAGGTTTGTGCTCAGTCTTGTTGTATCTTGTTATGTTGTGTTCTGTTGATATCCCTGGAAGGCCTGTTCTTTTCTGAAGGGAAATGGAGAAGGAGTGGATCTGGAGAGGGGAGGTGGGGGAGGATACTAGGAGGAGTGGAGGGAGGGGAACTGTGGTCAGGATATATGATATAAGAGAGAAAAGAATAAAAATAATAATAATTTAAAAATTAAAAAATATAAAATAAAATAGCAAAAAGGGGGTATTTTAAAGAGAGAAATGAAATGAGCTGGTAAGAAGGAATGAGAACAAATGGTAATGACAAATATGTATGCATATGTCATGATGAAACTCGTTACTTTGCATCCTAACTTTTAAAAATTATTAAAAAGAAAATGACAAAAAAGCACACTGGTACAGATTTGTTCAGCATCTAATAATGGTCTAACTTTTGGTTCATAAGTTATGCCTTCATGTTATGTCTTCACATGGTAGAAGGAGGGAACTTTTCTGTCTCTCTTTAGACTATTTTTATTTGTTTATAAGATATGATCTTATGTATTCTAAGCCAATCTTGAGCTCACTGTGTAGCCAAGGATAACCTTGAACTTTTGATCCTGTGCCACTATGCCCAGTTTATGTAATGCAAGGAATTGCACCCATGGCTTCACACAGGCTAGGCAAGCACTCTGCCAACTGAGCCCAAGTCCTCTCTTGCCTCTTTTATAAGGACACTAATACTATTCAGGAGAGTTCTGTTCTTACAATTAACTCACCTCCTCCAAGCCCAATACTGTCCCACTGGTGATTTTGTTTCAATATATGAGTTTGTGGGTGGTAGGGGAACAAGTGAAGCTAAATCAACTAAAGCTAAGAAGACTGAGGATAATTTTCAAAACAACCACTGATTAGATATCATTCTGTCACTATGAATATACTGCTGGTCAATTCTTTTTCTAGTGTCACTGAATATTGAAAAGTGGGAATATGTTGACATTTTCCAAGAAAAGAGTTAGATACTACATAAAGACAAACTTCTGGTTTAGACTAGATTACCAAAGGAATTTATTCAACACAGGTTCTCCCAAAATAATGTTAATACAAATTGGCTTGCACTCTTTAGGTAAGGCTTTTTAAATGTTTTACTTATGTGTAAGTATGTAAATATGCACGTGTGCACGCAGGTATCCTCAGAGGCCAGAAAAGGGTGTCAAGTCTCCTGGAACTGGAATTATAGGCAGTGTAAGCTACTCAGCATTGGTGCTGGAAATCAAACCTGGGTCCTCTGCAAGAGCAGTAATATACTCTTAACCACTGAGTTATTTCCCAGGCCATCTCCTGACCTCTTAAAAGACACAAATTGAGGTGACTGTCCAGGAAATGTCTTAGATAATTTCTCAATGTTCCTTTTATTTTCAAGCCTATGAATTCACTAAATGACTAGTTTTTCACCCAGATATAGGCTACATTGCTCTATTAAAAATTCTTTTAAAATAAACATAATATTTTATTTGAAATAATTGATGCTTTATATTTTATGACCAGGAAAATCACATTGTCTAAAATAAAGATTTTAAGAAAAGTGTTCAACTGTAATAGGTTGATGACTTTAGCCTTAGGTCATATACATATCCATTAATACTTAAACAGTTGGAGGAAGGAGAATAGGTTATAAATATTGTAGAAGTGGCATATGAAGAATGTTAAATAAGTGAATTGCCAGTCTTCATTACAGCAACAAAATTGTCATGTAAAGCCACATTCATATATTCATTTAGTCAAGAATACCAACTATATGCCAAGAATTGTCAGTGATATGATAAAACAAATGGAACTTCTGCCTTCCAATTGCTTATATGCTAAAATGTAAAACACAGTAAGTGAAATAACACAACATATTAGCCAACAGGTTATATTCACACTTTATGAAATGTATCAAATGTACCTTTCCAAAGCTACTTAAGTGACATTATTTACACATTTTTATTGGTGCTGTATTTCTCCAGAGATGAAGAACTGTTGCGTTTGCCAAGGGGGAAAGATAATAATTTCTTTAGGATAATGGAAAGTTAATTAGGTTAATATGATGGTCTTAAAATCAAGTAACCCAAAACAAAATGGGGCCTGGAAAGATTGTCCAGCAGTTATGAGCACAGGCTCTTCCAAAAGACCAAGGTTCACTTCCGAGCACCCACATAGTGGCTCACAACCATCTGTAGCTTCAGTTCCAGGGTATCCAGCATCCTCTACTGGCCTCCTTGGGCAATAGGCACTGACATGGTTATACAAATATACATCTAGACAAAACACCCATACACACAAAATAATACAAAAATGTTTTCAGAAAGATGAAAGTTTCAGGCCTAAGAAATTCATTCCAACTTATTATAATATATACACAAGGTAGAATCAGTCCTCAAGCATTTAAAAATCCATTTTAGATTCATGAAAGTCACACAAGTCATAACAAAATCATTGGCAGTTGAATATTTACAGATGTAACGTGAATCATGTTATGAAAGAACTCTCCACAGCTTCCTTAATTAAATCAATTGCATATTGATTCATACATTGACGCCAAAATGTTAAATGTATGATAAGGTCATCCTTTCCGATGCTTAATGGCTTTATTACCCATAAAAATCACCATTATGCAGAACCTTTGAAAGGCCAACTTAATATGACAGTTGTGATGTTTTTGAAACCATGTGTTGCATTGTTCTCAGCTTACATGGGTACTATTTTGTTCTGTTACATATAACATGGTGAACCTAGTATACATGGATCTCTATGTCTAAGTGTCAATGAAGGCTTTCTATCTAAATATAATCTAAATGTAAGTGTAAATGAGGCATTAGAAGCCAGATGCAATAATGCATCTTTGGGTTTTCTCACAGAAGTCCTAGCCTGTTATTCAAGGCTTCTCACCAAAATACCAAAATACCAAAATGCCTAGACAGATTCAACAACAGATTCCCTGCACTGTATGTGTTTTAGCACTCACCACGCTCATCTTACATAGACAAACACTTCCACCCAGGTTTATAAATTTTCTCTTTGTTTCTATGTCCCTGGTATATTACCTTATCTCCTGGGGCATAATCATGATTAGGCTGAATGTGCATACCAAGTAGAGGAAGCACCATATGTAAACAAAGGTTGGCATGGTAGGTTAGAGGAACCACTAGCAGTTCAGAAGGACTGAGACTTATTTGCACCAGAAAAGTAAAACTTGGAGCTGATTAGAGCCACATTATGAAGGCCTCCCGGCACTCACTGAAGTAGATTAACCAGAGGGGTGCTATAACCAAACATGCATGTTCGGTTACTCCCCAGGATTATAGAAGACCAATTAGGAACAAGGTAAAAAAGAGTGAGCACAGAGGAGACATATTATAAACCACACAATGTGTAATGATCAACTAAATAAGATGGTAGCTATGGGAATGGAAGCAAAAGAATAGAAGATATTGATGTATTCAACCTTATAAAATCAGACATATAAGTGGGCACAAGGCAAAAAAAATTAAGAAAGCAAGCAAACAAGAAAGAATGGAGGAGGGAAGGATGGAAAGAAGGGAGAGGGAGGGGCAGGGACTGAAATCAAAAAGAGAGAGAAAGCAAACAAACAAGAAGAAAGGAAAACATGAAAGAATGTAAACTAACTATGGTGTAACACACATGAGACTGAAAGAAGAAATTGTTTGTAGTTTAGAGTTTGATGCCAGTGGTGACTTTAGGATGATGCGGAGTGTATGGTTATAGAGATAGGAGCAATCACCTGGGGATGGCATTCTGCAGCTCAAGATAAAAGTTATGGTCAGGATAGATTTGAGGGTTATCTGCATAGAAGTAATAGCTTTCAGGAATGAGTAAAGAGACTAAAAACCTGAACAAGTTTTCAAAGGAAAATTGAAATTCCAGATAAGGATAGAGTTTCTAGAGAGTTTAGCACTTTTGACACATGTTACAATGTCAAGAGGAAAGTCACTACCTTAGGCGTTCCTTTCTAAAAGGTTTCAATTAATTATTTTTCAGACAATATTCTCTTACCCAGATTCCTATGATCCTTCTCACATGTGCTATATAAGGTCAATAGGTCAAATATCATCCCCATTATAATAAATCCCTGGTATTCCTAGCACCTGGGTCATACAGTCAGGTGCTGGATCCCAGCCAAATGTAAAGACTTTGCCCTGCTCTAACTCATGCCCCAGCATGACATGTATTTTCAAGGTATAAGGGTCAGGGCACTAATTGTTCAAGTGTTTGCCAGAGGCCACACTGCCAACTAGAAGAGGAAAACTGTTAACAATTCAGGATTGCTTACTCCATATCTTTGCACAATATTTTATTATGAACTTTCCAGGATTCCATTTGTTTTGCAAAACAAAGCAAGGGATGCTTGCAATATTGTATTTCAATATACAAATGTAGTTATGTAGTTACTGAAATATATTATTCATATATATGACAAAAAGAGTGATTTTAAACATCTTATAACTAATTATTTTCATTTCTTATCAAGATATCTTAGTCTAAACTTAAAACCAGCTTCCATAGTTTCAAAAGCCTCTGTTTTTGTCTCTCTTACATAAATAAAAAATGCTCATTAGAAAAATATGGCAGCGCTCCGAGCATTAAGGCCTTCAATTTTCTATTAAAGTGACATAGTATACTTTAAAATAGCCTCAAAGTTTTCATGAGAACACAGAAGGGAAACAAACTGTAGAAGATATATATCTGAAAATTAGAAGTAAGATCTTTTCATACTGTAGAAGATACACTTATAAGAATTCAAGAGTAAAATCAAGTCTTATTGGGCCAGGTCATGGCAGGCAAAGTCACATTAAAAAAATAGAATGACTCTCAGGCAAGAACAAAAGTAACAGTTTATATTTGGTGGTTTTAAATGAGGCACTTTTACTCTGTGAGGAAAGGTCATGAGGCATGACAAAACCCAGTGTCAGAACTTTATTAGGAGGTGGGGGGGGGTACTGAAGAGAGCATGGCCAGGCCTGTTGGAAAGACACCTGAGGAGAAGGGAGAGAGAGGAGAGGAGAAGAGAGCAGAAGAAGAGGGGAGGAGTCTGTGACCAGCTTTTTAAGGATTCCCCTGCACAAGCACATGTGGGCTTACAGAGCTACACCATGCATGCATAGATTGCATGACTGTGCTGCACACATTGCACAATCATGCAGTGTACAAATGACTTAGGACTTAAGGCACCTTGCTTGGCTACTGAACTGCGCATGTGTGGTCATATAGCTGGAGGAATGGCTGGAATCCTAACATTCCATTTTCTTATTATTAAAAAGAGGCAGGTGAACAGAAATAGGGCGATCGTTTCTCCCAAAAAAAACTGCTTCCAGTTGACTTGGTGGGCGTCGGTTAATTCTGGGGTGTAGGGAAGGGGGCTTCTGAGGTATACAGGCATCCTGGGGTCATCTGTTGCTTTGGAGCCATCCATCATCTTTCTTGGCTTGAGACTATGGCTGCTTGTGTCTGACAGGGTGCTAGTGAGACAGAGAAAAGCTTAAAAAAAGAATTATTTTTTTCCTTGAGGGTAGGGGGTCCCAGGACCAGGAAAGTTTGGGTTGCACTTATCTGAAGCAGATCTGACCTGCCCAGATGGATTTACACTGGTTTCTGGAGCTTAGAAAATTGTTTAAACATATTAAGAAGCAGCCATGAAAAAATTAAAGTCTTGCATCATGGTCACCCCAAGACATTGTAGTGTTTAGTACTCTGTTTATATTGGTTAGTGTGTGTGTGTGTGTGTGTGTGTGTGTGTGTGTGTGTGTGTGT
>CABHPR010093780.1:17134-39926 GCA_902168415.1 Peromyscus melanophrys
AGAGAGAGAGAGAGAGAGAGAGAGAGAGAGAGAGAGAGAGAGAGATTTGGAACATGCATTTAATTTTTACCTGAGATGTGTTTTATCAGAGCCAGATTATTTTAAAGCATGTGTTTCCTTTATTAGTTTAGCATCCAGGAGACACAGATGATCAATTGCTGAGAGCATTTAACAGTAATAGATTGTTATATTAAAGTCTGTTTTTTGCAGAGCCCAGACACTTTCGGGTTTTGGGGTGTAAATACCTTTGTACTGTTACTGTTCCTTACCACCTGAGTATATACTTGATGGTCCTTGTACTCCAGCTCTATGGTGATCCTGTAACAATTAGCTGAGTAGTTAATTAGAAGAGGGAACCAGGAAGAGAAAAGCTTGTGGGGTGAGACATCATTCTTCTGGAATTGGTGACAAGGCAGTGGCTCTTGATGTCCTCTGGAACTTGAGAGAGAGCAGGGCCTTGTCTGTGTCACTGTACATGAGGAGGAGAAGCACTTCTGAGTAGTCTGGTGTGAGGCACATGGAGGAAGCAAATGAAATGAAAGCTGTTGCTGGAGAGCTTCTCTCCAGGTCCCACCAAGCCCCACAGTTCCACAACCCATGTATAAAATGATCACTCAGACGCTTATATTACTTATAAACTGTATGGCCGTGGCAGGCTTCTTGCTAACTGTTCTTATATCTTAAACTAACCCATTTCTATAAATCTATACCTTGTCACGTGGCTCGTGGCTTACCAGAGTCTTCACATGGTGCTTGTCCTCGCGGTGGCTGGCAGTCCCCTCCTCCACCTTCCTGTTCCCCCAATCCTCCTCTCTGTTAGTCCCGCCTATACTTCCTGTCTGGCCACTGGCCAATCTCAGTGTTTTATTTATTAACATATTTGTCATACAGAATATCCCACAGCACTTCCCCTTTTCTTCTTTTTCAAAAAGGAAGGTTTTAACTTTAACATAGTAAAATTACATATAACAAAACAATTATCGAGCAAGAATTACAGTTACAATATTAAAGAAGATATCCTATCCTAGGTTTTATATCTAACTTATCTTTTATCATAACTAAGGAAAATTGTAAGTATCTAGTCTTTAACCACATCAAAGACCTGAGAAGGAATATAATGGTACCTGAGAAATGGTAGATGGTTGCAAGCAACTTTCAGGAATCTTGCAAGAGTAGACCGAGACAGCTGACAGCCTGGACAGTCACCTAATGTTTCTCAGCATTGTTGGTGCATTCAAATTGGCTACAGGCCTAGAGTATCTGACAGACCATTTTCAGAAGCAGGAATTCTGAAAGACCATCTTACCCTGTCTTGGCAGAGTACAGTGGTCGCTTTCCTTGTGTCCCGCTTGTCCAGAAAGGACAGAATTTGTACTGTCAGCAGTCGAGGCAAGGGCAGTTCTTTGCCCAGTAGGCCATTTTGTGCCAAGAAGACAAACTTCCAAATGGAAATGTCTTAGAAGCCCAACATTCTCTCGGGATCAAATTGGTGTGGCCAGGAGCAATTGTGTCTCACATCAACAGAATTTTAAGTTATTTAAATGCCATATTTTCTCGGTCTATGAAGTGTTTGAAGATTACCTTTTTATCTGAAATATATCTATGTATACCTAGAAGACTTAACTAACATGGCTACAAATGTGATTATCATAGATGACTAATTATTAATCTATTTTTTAATTATCCATTACAATTTTAAATGAGTTACATAAACATAATTCCTCAAACAAAGGTAGAAATATACACACAGTATAACAAAATTAACTTTAAGTTTGTATCAATAAACTAAAATTTATATCAATGTAAAACATTTTAAACATAAACTAAAATCTATACCAATGTAAAACATTTTAAACAAGTTGTTGCTCTTTAAAAGTAGATTCATTAATCTACCCTTTTATCCTATCATCTCTATATCCTATATATCTATATCATATCCCCTTTTCTTTTTTAGAAAGAGATTGTATTTATAATTAACCTGTTTTAAATAAAAATATTGGTTTTTTTTCTGTCCGACACCAGAGGGCTCTTCTGATATGGGACAAAAGAATCTTTTAACCTTTTATTTTAGGAATATGTCTGGGTTTAGAGAGGGAGTAAGCCCATTCCATCTCCAAAGCTAGCTTGGTGTATTTGGGAATTTGGGCGTAGATTTTTTTTTTACTACTTTTTGTTGGAGGGGGGCGCTGTGTCTTATGGGGACATAAAGAAAATTTTAGGATTATGGAGTAGTCCATGAGAGTGTATCGTCTGAGCCAGTTGCCTTGAGACGGTTCTGGATGTTGGATCATCTGGGCCATGGTGTCATCGGAGACCTTTCAGGGGGTCTTGGCTGGTCAAACCTGATGTATTTTAATCTGGAACAAATCCATAGCTTTTGGCTTTCTGTGGAAACAAAAGCAGAACCTCTTTTTTAAAGCAACATATCCTTACATCCAAATTTTGAAGTCAAGGTACCTTTAAAGTATACATTTTGGCATAACTCAACAGTTTTTACAATCAAATTTTTTTTTAGTTACGAATATCAAAGACAACATAATCTAGATTTTCTGTGTGATAGCCATCTTTATGTGGCTTATTTTAAAGACTTTATTTTTAAAAACTATCTATTTGTTTATATAACTGTATATATATTTTTTGTCTTTTCAGCCTACGTACATTTTTACATACATTGTAAACTATTCCATCTGAATCAGTCTTACTGTGAACCTATCGGTTTAAACTGCAACCTTGTAAGCCTGAAACTGCGCTGTGGCTGCTGGCTCCGCCCATTTTAGCTTTCCAACATGGTGGTGGTAAGTTTTTCGCTAGTTCTGGGAGCGATCAACTCTCAGAAATAGTGGGTCTATGGTTTTATCAAAGCAGCGTGTAGTCCAGAAACCTCTTTTTTTTAAATACTAGTAAAGACTAAATGTATCACACAGCATAATGTGTCGCTGGCAGACGTCTCATTCTCGCCATACTGTCCATCAAACGCATATGACAGGAACCCGCCAGTAGTTCAAATGCGCGTTTTGTGGCGTCTTGCTGCCCGCATGAGACATGAAGCAGGAACCTGGTTTTGGATCTGTTTAGAATTGATTATTAAAAATTTTTAGGTTTAAGGTGGAAATTTGAGCCGTTGGGCGCCATTTATTGCTTTATTTATTAACATATTTGTCATACAGAACATCCCACTGCAGAAAGCTCCTACCTTAGCTGGAAAATCTCTTCCTATTAGGTACCCCTGAAAATACAATTAAGTGGTGGGTTCTGGTGAGGTGGGTAAAGCTGTCCCCCTACCCCAACAATAGGGAAACGAGAAGGAGAGATGGCACCCCAAGACTCCCTCAGGACTGAGTAAATGGCTTGGTGTCCAAAAGGAAGAAATAGATCACCCCATGCTGCATCCTAGGTTCCCTGTGAGCCCATGGCCAAGCCTAGGAGATCTGCTAGAGGTCTTTGTTTGATGTCCCCATGCCACGAGGTGCACAAGGGCAGTCAGCTGACCAATATCCCTCTAGGTGGCACTTTGAACAAGGATCAGTTGATGACCTGAGGGGCAGGGCATGCACTAGCCTGTGTGGCCTTCTCTACCACACATTTAAAACAGGGACCTGGAAGCCTTTATGTAGCCACTCAGATAGCGTGTGCCAGCATTTGGCAATTCTGTTCATGGGCTTTCTCCTCTCTCCCCCGGTACCTTAAATGCCACAGATGAAACTTCCACCTGTGGGGTCAGGAGCCCTCTCTCCAGATGCTTAAGTTAGCCCTGATGTCAGGAAGCTTTGGGAGACATGAGATAGATTTTATTCTGTGTCTTGAATTTTTTTTTTTTGATAGTTTGCTGGTATGAGGACAGCTTTAGGAAGACCTGCCAGGAGGCAAGTTGTAAACTGATCTCTGGCTAGAGAGCCATCAGGATTATTATAATCCCAATGTGGGTCCTAATCATAAACTTATTTGCATGCATCTTAGCCTGTTTCCAGACCTGTCAGTGCTTCTCAGGGCAGCTGAGAACGGGTGACATTAAGAGCAAAAGTGGGAGCCAGAGTCAGGCAGAAGCAGCCCACCTGATACCAGAGAACAGAGCAGAGGTCAGATAAGTAGAGATTCTTTGGAGTCAGAGATTCCTCACTTGGGAATGCAAGTGGGCAGGAGAGAAAGACTCAGAAAGGGAGGGTTTAGAGCTTAGGTAAAAGTGTGGGGATAAGGTAACTCTTTTCATTTGCCTTTTCACTGGCAGAAGTTAGATAATTCCCATGAAATATCGGGGTTCAAGCATCTGTTATGCAGCCATATTAAGGCAATTCTCAGAGAAGTGGGACCAAGAGAAAGAAGCCTTTGTGTCCCATGACTGCAGCTG
Organism: Peromyscus melanophrys; assembly: GCA_902168415.1. Taxonomy (NCBI): domain Eukaryota; kingdom Metazoa; phylum Chordata; class Mammalia; order Rodentia; family Cricetidae; genus Peromyscus; species Peromyscus melanophrys. Next base: position 21,480 of record CABHPR010093780.1, read on the forward strand.
AGAGAAAAAAAATAAAAATTAAAATAACAAACGGGATCCAAGACTCCCATCTTGGGTGTCCCTGAGAGTAGGTAAAGATCTATGGACCAGCATAAATTAACAGCAAAAGTTACCCAACCCTTCATCAAGGGAGGGTTAAGGGCTGGGAGTGTACCTACTGGAGGACCCCCCAGGAGTCTGACAACATTCAATGCTTCATCAGGAGAGAATGGAGTCATGGTCTGCAGCCCAAGGACCCCCCAGGGGGGCCACTTCGAGAAATATATCTCAGGCTACAGTCCTGGGAAATGTCAAGGAATCGGAGAGGGATAATTCACCAATCTGAGCAGCCAGTGTGTTGTGTGTAGCAGTCCTACAGCTGGGCAAATGAAAAAAGTGGGCAATAGTAGATCCAAGAAACCTCAGTACAGGGTCCTGGACACAGAGAGCTGAGAGAGCCTGCTTTGCATGGCACCAAATGTTGGTTTTAAATACGGCGCTTTTACTCTGAGAGGAAAGGTCATGAGGCATGACAAAACCCAGTGTCAGAGCTTTATTGGGGTAGGAGGACAGAAGAGAGTGTGGCCAGGCCTGTTGGAAAAACACATGAGGAAAAGGGAGAGAGAGGGGAGGAGGAGAGAGCAGAAGAGGAGGGGAGGAGTCTGTGACCGACTTTTTAAGGATTCCCCTGAGCATGCGCATGTGGGCTGATGGAGCTATACCATGCATGCACAGATTGTGTGACTGTGCTGTACTCATTGTGCAATCACGCAGTGCATAAATGACATAGGACATAAGACCACTTGCTTGGCTACTGAACTGCGCATATGCAGTCATACAGCTGGAGGAGTGTCCAGAATCCTAACAATATTACCATATCCCACAATGAATTAAGACTTTTAGAGAGTGGGCTTAATCAGGCAGGATTATTTAGGAAAGGGAGAATAGCAAAGGCCTCAGTGAGACACCCTAGCACTGTCCAGAGGACAGAGTGTCAATACCACTGGGAGCGTTATTCACTTCTAAAGTAAATACTTAGTCCAGAAACAGACACATTGATACTTAGGGCCAGTAGTCATGACACATTAATTTGATCCCATTTGCACATTGCTTACTACATAAGCCTCCTTTCTATTTGGTAGGGATTCCATTGAAGAGGGAACATAACACTTTGATCATATCCACATGTACATTCACACATGGCAAGATTTGTATTTTTAATTATAAATCAAAAAAATTGAAATCATTTTTACAGGGTAACTCTCTAGATTGCACAGATCATATTTCTAAAGCAACCCTGTTAAATACCAAGTTCCAACCTTGGAAAATACCTTTTATTTATACATGAAGAAGAGATGTGCATGATCAATGTGTAATCAATATATGCTCTACACAAAAATCTTGAGTAATTGTTATCACAGTGTGTCTCATTGATTAAAAGATATAAGTCTGTGATACAAGGATTATTGCAGTCAGTAATAACCTAGACCCAGAGAAACAAACACCACATGTTCTTTTGTTTTTGTAGATCCCAGTTTCAAATCCTCAGATTTGTGTGTATAACATGAAACAACCATAGACACCTGTTTTAGTTAGGGTTTTATTGCTATGAAGAGACATCATGACCACAACAACTCTTAAAAAGGAAAACACTTAATTGGGGCTAGCTTACAGTTTCAGAGGTTGCTGTGGGATGGTCTGTATGTCAAATTGCTCTGATTGGTCAATAAATAAAACACTGATTGGCCAGTGGCCAGGCAGGAAGTATAGGCAGGACTAACAGAGAGAAGAATTGAGAGAACAGGAAGGTGGGGGTAGTCACTGCCAGCCGCCGCCATGACAAGCAGCATGTAAAGATGCCAGTAAGCCACGAGCCACGTGGCAAGGTATAGATTTATAGAAATGGGTTAATTTCAGATATAAGAACAGTTAGCAAGAAGCCTGCCACGGCCATACAGTTTGTAAGCAATATAAGTCTCTGTGTTTACTTGGTTGGGTCTGAGCAGCTGTGGGACTGGTGAGAGACAGAGATTTGTCCTGACTGTGGGCCAGGCAGGAACACTCTAGCTACAAGAGGTTTAGTCCATTATCATCATGGTGGGGAGCACAGCATCGTGCAGGCACCCATGCTACTGGAAAAGGAGCTAAGAGTACTACATCTCTGGATTAGCAGGCAGCAGGAAGTAAACACACTCACTTCATCCAACAATGCCACACCTACTCCAATAAGACCATAACTCCTAATAGTGCCACTCCCTTATAAGCCTATGAGGGCCAATTACATTCAAACTACCACATTAGGTAGTTTGTACAAGATAGGCTTGTAACTATATCATAATGCAAAATGCATTTAGTTGAACTTCAAAAGTCCTCATAGTCTACAAAAGTCCAAAGTCTCTTCTGAGATTCATGGCAATCTCTAAACTGTAAGCCTCTATAAAATCAAAATCAAAAAGCAGATCACATATTTCCAATATACAATGGTACAGGATATACATTACAAAATGGGAGGAAATGGGGCATAGAGAGGAAAAACTGGACATGAAAGCAAGACCAAAAAACAGCTGGGCAAACTCCAAACTCCAGCTCTGCATCTCCCTGTCTGATGTCAAAATGCTCTTCAGATCCCCAAGTCCTTTCATCATTGTTCACTGCAACACACTTCTTTCTCTTGGGCGGGTTCCACTCCCTGTTAGCAGCTCTCCTCAGCAGGTATCCCACAGCTTTCATATCTCCAGCATCTTGGGATCCCCAAGGCAACCCAGGCTTCACCTTCACAGCTTCACGAAATGGCCTCTCTAAGCTTCCATACAGGGATACCCTTGACACATGCCTGGCCTCGGTGGCTTTCTTAGTTGTAGAAGGAGATTCGAAACCCCCTTTCTTCTATCCTTAAAGCCAGAACTATGTGGCCAAAGCTGCCAAGTTCTGCTGCTAACTGGGGATGAAGCATGGCCCCTTAGATCAATTATGTCTTCACCAGCTTTCTGTTTGTGATAGTTTTCTTCACTGCCTAAATATGGCTGTTTTCGAACTTGCTCTGTAGACCAGACTGGCCTCAAACTCAGAGATCCGCCTGCTTCTGCCTCCTGAGTGCTGCAGTTAAAGGCATGCACCACCACACCCGGTTTCTAAGCTTTTCCTTAATTCCTTTTCACAATTTGGAATCTTAACTGGGTACTATCTTGCCCTGAGGTCACCATTCACTTTATTCCATTTATCAGCCTTTTCTTTAATCTGTTTATCTCCTTGAACAGAGGATTTAGCTACATTTCACTTCCTGGTTACCCTTTTCTCCTTGAACTGTACATTTCTATTTTTCCTTGCTCAGCCTGCTTCTTTTCATTATAGGTCTTCATAGGAGTGAACACTAATAACCACACGACAGATTCAATAGTAGGCTGTTTTGAGATTTCCACTGCCAACAGAATTAATCCAAAATTCTTCACTTTAGCTTTAGATATTCTTTTTGTACAAGGGCAATAAACAGCCACATTCTTTGCCAAAACATTACAAGAACAGTCTCTAGGACACATGCTAAAATTCTTTTCCTATGAAACCTCTTGAGTTGTGCCCCCACAGTTTAAATTACCCTCAGCACCACTTCTTCCATGCTTCCACTAGGATGGCCTATTAAGTCCCACTTAAAGTGTTCAACTGCTTTTCTAATCCAAAATCCCCAAATCCACATTCCTCCAAACAAAAGCAGGGTCAGGCCTGTCACAATACCCCAGTCCCTGGTATCAACCTCTGTCTTAGTTAGGGTTTTTATTGCTATGAAGAGACACCATGACCATGGCAACTCTTATAAAGAACATTTAATTGGGGCTAGCTTACAGTTTCAGAGGGTTAGTCCATTATCATCATGCTGGGAAGCATGGCAGTGTACAGGCACCCATGGTGCTAGAGAAGGAGCTGAGAGTTCTACATCCACATCAGCAGGCAGCAGGAAGTGAACACTTCCTCCAACAATGCCACACCTACTAAAACAAGACCAAACCTCCTAATAGTGCCACTCCCTATGAGCCTATGTGACCAATTACATTTAAACTACCACAAGGCCATAAATGTAGACTAAAAAGGGACCATGGGGGAGGGCATAGAAGGAACTCCAAAGAGAATAGGACATAGCTACTTTGGAAGGGGAACCATGGAGTATGGACTTAAACTTAAGAGGGGGAAGAGAGAGTAATACTGTAGCACTAATCTTAAAAGATCTTATTAATAAAAACAAACCTGGAGCCAGGTATTGGGGTGAATGCTGAAAGATCAGAGACACAGAACAGGCCACAGCTAACCTCATCTTGCCAATTCCTCAGCTGATTTCGTTTCCTCAGACTGGAAGCCTCTGTGTCCTCATCCAAATGGATCTCAGCTGAACTGCTGCTAGAAGCCTGAAAGTTTAACCAGGCTAGTTCCTGGTTCTCATGCCTTATATACCTTTCTGCTTCCTACCATCACTTCTTGGGATTAAAGGCGTGTGTCACCATGCCTGGCTGTTTCCAGCGTGGCTTTGAACTCACATGGATCTCTGCCTCCAGAAGGCTAGGATTAAAGGTGTGTGCCACCATTTTCTATCCTCTATGTGTATCTAGCAGCTGCTCTGTTCTCTGACCCCAGACAAGTGTATTAAGGTGCACAATATATTGGGGGACACAGTATCACCACATAATACAGTTGAAGAGGGAGAAAGGAATGATAAATAACACTATGAATGTTTGAAAAAGTCATAAAGAAATGTATTACTTTATAAAGTTACATATTTTTAATGATATTTCACATGAGGTGACAATGCCACCCCTAAGAACCATAGATGACCTAATCGGAAAAAGAAAAGGAAAACCCTCTTTTCTAGATCAGGAGCAATTGTTCTCAACCTGTGGGCTGTGGGGGGTTGAACAAATGACACTTTCACTGTTTATAGGTTATGGTCTATCATTGGAGGAAGTCAAGGCAGGAACTCCAGACAAGAGCCTGAAGGCAGGAACTGAAACAGAGATGATAGAAGAACACTACTTAGTGGTTTGCTCTCCTTGGCTTTCCCAGTTAGTCTGTGGAAGGGAATGTAACAACAATAAAGAAGGAAGAAGTCATGAATTTGAGAAAGATTGAGGAATGCAGGAGGCATTAAAGATGGAGAGGGAGTGAAGGAAATGATGTAAACACAGTACTCTGGTATGAATTCTCAAAAATATTTAAAATATTTTCATATATTAGTTCTTTTGAATAAATTTAATTTAATTTCTAAATGTAAAACTTTGTCATACATCTCAGACATACATGTAGTAATAATGCAATCCCATATATATATACATATATATGTAATAATGCAATCCCATATATATATACATATATATGTAGTACTGTATAAATTATGCAAGTATATGTGTATTCTCCTTTGGCCTTTCTCTCTTAAAAGGAAGATTAGCAAAGCAAACAGATTTTCAATATGAGTTTGAAACAGAATCCCATTACTCCACAGTTTCTGTTTTTCTGTGTCACAGTTTCTTGATTTCTGAAATGAAAATAAGTATCTCAGAGAGCTATTATGAAACTTAAATAACACATGTAGAAGTACTTAAATGTTACTTTATTTCTTGTTCCTTACCTAGCTTAGCTGACTCAGTTTTAAAACATACACATAGACATATACATACAGAGACAGACACACATATATAGACACTCATACACATTTACATACCCAATTAAACCACATGCACACAAGCACACACACACACACAAAGACAAACATACAGAGACACATGGACAAACATATAGTCATTCACTTAAATAGACACACATAGAACATTCACCTAAGGAGACATAAGGCATATAGCACAGACATACAGACATGCACACTTTATTCCATATAACTGTAAACTTCAGGAAAGTATATACCATAATTTTTGTTTACTACTCAGTCTTTAATGCACGACTTTTAGGAAACCATCATGAACTATATGATGAACTATAAAAATCAAATTAATTTAAAAATTAAATTTCTGTTAAACTGAATTTTCCAGTCACCTTGAAGATTTTGGATAATTTAAAAAACTCATCACATATAGTAAAGATCTTCATATACACTAAAGAGTTTATCAGGCATAATTCTATAGATCTTATTTTATGACTTGATTGATCAATACAAAGTGATGTCTTAAAATATTACTTTACCTGAAACTTCAGATAGGCAATTTGTTATTAGTTCTTCAAGGTTGTAATGATCCAACAAACTGAGTGTTTATATAACAGTTTGGTGATGGAGAGATGACTCAGCCACTAAGAGCACTGGCTGCTATTGCAGCAGACCTGAGCTTAGTTTCCAGTACCCACATGGTGGCTCACAACCTTCTGTAACTCCAGTTCCAGGACATCTGACACCCCTTTCTGACTTCCAAGGGCACTGCATGCACATAGTGCACAAATACACATGCAGGCAAAAAACATATACTCATACATATAAAATAAAAATAAGCTAATTTTTAAAAATAAGCAGAAGCTTAATGTTTCAGGATTCTATAAGCCCAAAACTCAAAACCAGTGTGTCAGTGGGGTAGTTTCCTCCTGAGAGCTATGTGGGAAAAAGGTCTATTGCAGCTTTTTCTTCTTGTTTTGTAAATGATCATCAGCTCCTTCCGCCTTTTCCTGTTCTTTCCTCTGTGTATGTCTGTCTCTGTGTCCAAATGCTCATTTCCATGTTTCATAAGTACACCAGTAATACTGCATTGGCACCCATTCCAATGATCTCATCTTAACAAATTCCAGTTTTAGTGACCTTACTTCCAAATAGGGTGACATTCTGAAGTGCTTTAAGTCTCAATGCAAGAATTATTGGGGGGCATAATTCAATCCACAACAACATCTGTGTAATTATCTTTCAGGCCTCTAGGCTTAGTCTATCCCCTTGATTATTTTCTCACGGGTGCAAACACAGAAAAGCATTTGACATTTACTAAATTAACATTATTTTGACTATCCTAAAATAGTCTTCATATTCAGCCCTGTAATGTGGCAGGGTGGGTGAGTCATTTAATTTACCAGAGTGTTCTGCTGTCTAAAAAGTGCCTGCATCTTAACAAAGTTAGCTGACTTTGTTTTGTGCTCTTGATCAACTTTTGTGTGTTAAGAAGGCAAGAAGGATAACCATCAATCTAGTACAATATTTTAGTGAATTTACAAAGAGCAGTATTGGAAGATATGAAAGTGAAATGTTTCCAGTCTAAGAAATGGAAATGTGATTTCCAGGAAATACAGGGAACTCTTTGTTTTTAAGTATGAAAGCAAGTATGCATTTGGGAGATATACACATTTCAGGGGAATGTCAAGGGCTCCTAGGCATGGGATGGGATTAAAGTATTAGTGGGAAATCTGTATGTTCAACCAAAACGTGTCATAGAGCAGTTGTTCCGATTGTTTCAAGCTTCTTCACAATGGATTTGGAAAGAGATAAATTGATTCAAATATTGATCTTCAAAATGGTTGAAGTAATTGGATTTTTAGAGCTGGCAAAGAATTTCATTGACTGGCATTGAAAGAGTTTCATTGAACCTATGTTCTGCTTCCCATGAGGTCATCTGGCCCAATATAAGTTCACTTTGCTTGGTTTGGGGAAATAAAGGTAAATTGACTCAATGACTTTATGAAGGATTGATGTTTTTGAAACCATGTTTTATCAATATTATGAACATCATCCTTATTCTTTCTTTGATGTATAATTATCTTGAGTGTTGTGTAAAGTCACATCTTTGTCTGAAACATAAAGTTAGTATGTTACTGAAAAATGGGTTTTGGACCAAGAACAAGAAAAATGTTCATCCCAATCCCAACTCTGCCTTGTAGCCTTGGAGAAGACACAAAAGAGCTCTGGCTCCATCTCAGTAAACTAAGGGTTAGCATAAGGCATTATATTCAAGTTCTCATCCAATTAGGAGACTATAATTCTCATGCATGTAATCATTATATCCTTCTTACAATATTTTCACTCACATGGGAAGTATAAGAATATACAAGAAAATATGTGCTGTGTGTAGGATGTGGGAATAGGGGTTACTATCTAAATCTAAAGGATCACTCATAATCCACATTTCAGCCTGATTAGTGGCACCCATATAAAATGTTATGTGCTTTTAAATATTTTTGTCCTTTACTCCAAAATACTAAAGTCTTTGTGTTATATGAACATTACCACAGCACCACTAAAAGCTATGCAATTTTATTTTACATAAATCTTGGCAGAACTACCTTGGTACTTTTTTCTTGGCTAAGTACCAGGTTCATTTGTACTGGCTACATACCAACTGCTCTTTGTATTTTAAGACTTTACATGGGTCTTATATAATTGATTTTCCTACCTATGTAATTACCCTTGATGATAATATAATTCTTTTAAATAATTAAATGGGCTATGACTAATTTTAATACTGGTAACAAAATTTTAACTTGATCCTGCAATTTTAGTACTGGCAATGTCGCACTTGGAATGTAAATGAATTTAGTTCACATTCCAAGTGTTTCATTTTGTGACATTTATATTGAATAATAAACTGTTCAATATTATGGAACATTTATAAATATAGCTCATTAATGAAGATTAGTCATATATTGATTACTTTATGGACTGTGGGAGCCCATTCTCGGGTTCCTCGTGGCTTTACCCAGCAGGTCTGCATAGAGGATGATTAGGACCACAGGCCTGAGTGCAGGTGTCTGAGATGGTCTGCACTTGGCTGTGCTGGGGGAGGAGGTCATTTGCTCCACCCCTTGGTGTCTCTATAAAAACCCTGGGGCAGAGACAGTCGGGGCCTTTGGAATAGGTTCCAGGCCCTCTCGAGGCTATCCTTTATTTTCTATCTGTTTATCTCCGCAATATTCTCCACAATAAATCCTTTTATCTAATATTTCCTGCTGCTCACACTCAAGAAAACTCTGGGGAGCTGTGGGGTTGGTGGGTAAATGCCCCACAGAATGGCACCATGAACAGGGACTAAAGAAAAAAAGGGACTAGAAAAAAGGAAAAAGAAAAAGGGGGGACTAAAGAAAAAAAGGGACTAAGACAAATGAACAGGGACTAAAGACAAAGTAATAGGGACCAAAGATAAAGGAAAATAATAGTTTTATTACAGAGTTTTTGGCGAAAGTGTGGGTCAGCCCTGCCAGTGGAAAGGCATGCCGGTGTTATGGAAAATATATATTTTATATATATATTGAGGGGCAGGGGTTTTATCCTCGAGAGAAAAGGAAAGCGGACTGGAAGGATGTCCGATGCTGCAGCGCAATTCTCTTCTGTCAAAATTTTCTATCTTCTATCCATTTCTCAATTTCTATCTGTGAAAAATAAGTATAAGGCATAGTGTAATAATATAGTGTAGGAAAACTTAGAAGTGTAAGATTGTGTAGAAGAAAATTTTAAGATAAGTAAGGCAACTAGACAGAAAAAATCCAATTTTCTAACTTTGGGGGCTATGAATGCAAACTGGGGGAAAAAATCTCTTTGGGCTTTATGGGTAGTAAAAAAGCTCTTCTTTGAGCTTATGGGGAAGAAAAAGTTTCCTATGGAAGCTTTTGTCCTGGGGACAGCTGAAATGCTAAGTCCAAGTGGCAGGAGAAAGTAATTTCTCCCTGATGCAAAAATGGGGGTGTAAGAAGTCAAAGTTTAAAGTTGGGAAGTTTTGGGAAAAGTTGGTCTTTCTCTCTCCTGGGGAAAAAAAAATCTTTCTCTTAAACTATAAAGTTTTTCTTGGAAAATTTTGGGGGGAAAAATCTCTCTAAAACTTAATCTTTCTCAAAAGCTCTTAAAAACTAAAGCTTTTCAGAACTCTCTCAGTACAAATTAGAATCACCTGAAGATATTAGTATGGGGACCACCTGTAATTAGCTCTAAGGGAAAACAGCAAACCTCTTAAGACAGCAAAACCTCTCCAAGTTCTTTCAAGCTTTAAGAATTCTCCCTGCAATGCAGGAGGCAGGGACAAGTTCCTAAAAACCTCTAAGCTGTCTCTTCAAGCTAGTAAAAGACAGTGGGTCAGAGTACCCTGAGGGAAACGCTTGGGAGAGTGTGGGTAAAGAGCTACAGAGAGCCCAAAAGGGCAGGAAACTTTACCTGAGAAAAGCAAAAAAGCCAAGCTTTTCAGTTACAGCCCAGCTGAGGCATCAAGGGTTTTGTTTCTGAGTGAGCGTTTTAGAATGAAAAGGTGCTCCTAATTGTCCAAATGCAAAGATCCCCTGAAGCAATGCAAACTCTGTTAGCATTGTATCCTCTCCTGAGCAAAAACCCAGAGGCGACTGGCCAGCATCTCTGAGTTGGAATGCATTTCGGGGATACTAGGGTTCTTGCAGTTGTATACTTCCTGGAGCACAGAGCTGAGGCAGGAAGGTGCAGGACCCAGGGGAAGATTGCTAATGAACAAACAAAACTAAAGCCAGTGGGAACAGCACAGTTGCCCGCTTTCCTACAAGTCCCAGGTTGGTAGGTCCACAGCGGCAAAAAGAAATCTGAGAAAAAGCTTTTCTATCAGAGTAAGGACCTTTCTGAGAAAACAGTAAAGCTGAACTGTGTCTGAAGCAGTTATGCTGCTGAGTCAGAACGCTGTCTGGGGAAAGAGCCCAACCAGGGCAGAACAGAACTATCCAGGAGTAAAGCTTTCTTTTCTATCAGAGAAAGCATCTCTTTGAGAAAAGCTTTGTTTCAACTGACTCCTGGTGAGATAAGGGAGTGTAGCCCTAAGGGGTGTGACTGCCTCTGGCATAAGCTCTGTCCTTGAGCACCCAGACAAGCAAACCCAACCCACTGGGGGACTGGGCCAGGTGAAGGCCTGATAAGGCAAAACACCTGTCCTAATGGGAGTTTAGAAATGGCAAAAACCTCCCTTGTTAGATTTTCAGTCTGTATGCAAACCACACAGACCCGGAAAACAAACGGACAAAAAGCCCCTACCTTCAGGAGCAGGGAAAGCTGCCACTGTAGTGTCGGAAACTGTTTCTGGGGTAGAGGGGATAAACTGAGACCAAACTGGATACTGTCAGGGAGAAAGACTCTGAAGAAACAGAGATAGAACATAATCCTCCCCAGAAAAATATATGACCTGAAAAAGCTGCTAGAATTTGAGGCAGATTCGGGGGGAGAAAAAAGCCCCTACCTCCAAAAGCAGCTAGCAAAGGTACAGAACCGCAGACAGATACCTGAAGCTCTGCACTTGGGGGGGAGGAACAAGAAAAATGAGAATAAAATCAGTGGGAGAAAATCTCTCTGAAGGAGCTATGGAAAAGCTGTTGTAAATGCTTTTTTCACTGACTGGCTAAGGCAAACACAAGCCCCCAGGAAAGTTGCTATCAGAAATGCCTACCTCAATGCGCGCTAACGAGGCAGGTGCAGTTCTGATTTGGGGACCAGTGTCAAATGAAGGAGAGACACCTGTTATTAAAGCCAGCTGAGGAGAGACCAGAAACCTCCCAATGTCCCATAGTTGAAAATGTAAAATGCTTGTTCAAATCTCCCGTTGCAAAAGCAAAAAACTTTGTTCAAACCTCCCAGGCAAGAATTTGTAAGCAAGTCTGGTAAAAGAGAACCAGTTGACTCTCAGACCCAAAAAGAACTATAGGAAATGACTGATATAAGGGAAATGATATAAGGGACTGATATAAGGGACTGATATAAGGGACTGATATAAGGGACTGATATAAGGGAAATGCATTCTGGGAAAGATAGTTTTTCCTCTAAAGATGGCGACATTGCCCTGAAACAATTTGTCAGCTCGAAAATATGTTCATGGTAAACTTAAATACAGCTTTTAAAAGAATAAGGAGGAAAATTGTTAAAGTGTCAGTACCAATGAAAATTTTTAAAGAATACGGAACTAGGTGCTTCTCGGTTTGGGGCTCCGTTGGTAAAATGCCTTATTTACCCTAATAGCTGTGCAAAGTTTTTACGGTAGTTGGATGACAAAAAGCTACCTATAAGAGCAAACAAGCCACTTTAAAATCCTTAAGAAAGCAGTTTATACACTGAACGTTGTCTTAGATATGAAGAAACTTATGTGAAATTAAAAATTCTTTGCCTTGAACAAACTGCCTGCAATGAGTAATTCCTTTGCAAATCTAATAAGGATACAAGGAAACAGGCATTCAAAAAAGAAATGACTGCTTTATAGATGGGAAACAAACTTCAGAAAATCTAGCTGTCTTACAAAAGAGTTGCTTCACCTGAAAGTTCCTTATAAGAAATCAATGCTAAATATCACAGCTGCTAATAACATCAGGGTTAAAGCTAATGAAGTGAAACACTAAATCCTGAAAATGCTTTTTCTCAGAGTAAGCTAATGAAGGATACGTTTCATGAAAGAACAGCTATGTTCTTGACTCCTTTGAATAGTAATAGTTTTGGTGAAAATATTGGAACTAATAACAACCAAGTCAAAATGTTTCAATAAATTCAAGACGCTATTCACAAAAGAAAGCTGTCATGCTTTGTGGGCCATATTAGAGCTCACTCACTCCAGTCTTCCTGGTCCTTTAGCTGAGGGTAATGCGAAATGGAAAGATCCCTGCTCGGGATTATGGAAGGGTCCCGATCCTGTTTTAATATGGGGTCGAGGACATGTTTGTGTTTTTTCACAAGAGGAGAATGAAGCTCGGTGGTTACTGGAGCGTCTGGTAAGGAGGGTGGAACTAAGAAAAGTCAGCTCCAATGACCTTTCTATAAAGGAACCAGAATGAAAGTGGCTTGATTAGTGTTTCTGAGGTTTTGTCACTGGTTAATGTAAACAGTGAGGAAATAGAGTTCGGAGGTGTGCCGCTTTTGGCTTTACTAGCTCCTTTAGAAAAATACTTTGTATCACCTAATAGCTGTGCAGTATTTGGCAAAGAGCTTTACAGCAGCTAAATACGGTAATTTCACCCTCAGCATGAAGTGAAGTTTTTCGGTAGAACAAACCAAGAGTACTGCTTTAATAGAAACGTTTGTCTGAATTGAAGTACTAAGGGGAACTACTATGAATTTGGGTGAAAGGACGACCTCTAGTTAAAAACTGTCTACCGCTGACAGTGCATCTCTGCCGGTCCGGAACGGCTGAGAAAACTGGCAACTTTGGAGTGTGGCTTCGTCCTGGGAAGGTTACAGTCCCCTAGCAACAACTATCACAGTTCTATAACGACAACACTCACTAAATCCCAGTGTTTTATAGCAAAGCTGACTATAAACTCTAAACTTTAGAAATGATGTATGTACTTCCTGTCTAGTTAAAAGAATCTTTCTAATAGAGACAGTGGTGATAATTAAGAGTAAGAAGTAGAAAAAGATGAAAATAAGATATGTGAGTTTGTAAAATTATTCTGTCTTGTTAGATCTCTGTTAAGAAATCTTTAGGTATTTGCTAAGTTAAATATATGCTAATTGTAGCCCTATATAAGTTTGTAAAATAGATCTATAGAGTTCCTTTAAGAATATAAGCTTGCAAGAAATATCTAAGGTAGTCTTAAGACATGTAGTAATAAGCTTGTAAGAAGTAAAGATACTAGTTGTAAATGTAAGTTTAAATAAGAAATAAGAAGATGGAATGAATATAAGAAGTATATAAGAAGTAATAAGAAATATATTTGCTAAAGTAGTTCTATAGTTCCCTTAAAGAGTATAAATAAGTAAATGTTAATGTTATATGTGAATTTGTAAAAGTGTAAATGTTAAGTGTGAATCTATTCTTAATGTATATGGTGAAAGAACCCGAGACACAGAAAGTTAGTGTCCTAGCAGACTGCAAAGCAGGCAGTCTGAGCGGTTTTCAAAAGTTCCAGAAGCCGCTAAGAATGGCGGACACCAGAACCAGCACAACAAGGCATCTGCAGCTGAGATCTGTGGAAAATCAATGCAACACAGAAAAATCTGAGCTAACATCAAAAACGGTACAGTTTAGAATACTACTGTACCTAGAAAGGTCTCTGTCTGTGAGAACAAAAGTTGCAGAGATGCTTGTTTGAACTAAAATTATTAACTGCAAAAAGTTTTGGTTGTAAAACATCTCTTCATATTTGGAAGTGAAAGCCTGATACCAAAATTTACTTTTTTGAACTTTTTGAACTTAAAATGAGATAAAACTACAAAAAGATTTTGGTTATGGATTTCTCATATTTGGAAGGCTAGTACCAGAATTTATCATTTGAATTTTGAGACTTAAAAAATAAAATGCACAATAGAGATTTCATTGCAATGGGACAATTTTGAGTTTACTTAGAGTAATGACCTAGGAACCGTTTTCTGGAATTGGGTTAAAAATGGAACTGTTTAAATGAAGAAATTTATTGTTTCTACCTAGAGTCAAGATGTGTATGCATATATGCTGGTGATTCATGAATTGCTCTGTGTTAAAAATGCAATTGTTTTGTGGAACTGTTTATGTAAAAATGGAATTACTTATGGAACTGGTTTTGTGTTACAAATGGAACTGTTTAAACAGAAAAGTTTGGGTTTTCTAACTAGGCTTGAGATTTTGCTTAAAAAATTAAAAGAAAAGGGAGAGTTAATGTTCCTTAATCTATTTAAAAAATATTTTCTTGTTATTTGAGTGGATTAATGTTATGTTTTGTTAGTAAGAAATGCAAATGGGTATACTAAAATTTAAAGTGTAAAGAGTTTTATTATAAAACTTCTTCTGGATGTTTTGCTAAAAGTTTTCAAAGTGTGTTAATAGTTAGAATGAGAATATTGTTTTTCAATATGGGTTTGTAGGAATTGTATAAGTTTGGGTTTTTCTGACTAGGTTTGGGACTTTGTTTAAAAAATTTTAAAGAAAAGGAGGAGTTATGAGGTTGAATTATGTTTGCAGAAATTATGTTTAACCTATTGATATTAATGCACCCTGGTTTTGTGGAGTTAAGAAAATATTTGTTTGATGAGAATACATTGAAGTTTTCTTATGTTCTGTTAGCAAGAAAATTCAAATGATTGAGTTAAAGTTGTAAAGCGGAGAAAATTAACTATATATAGCACCATATATGCTAATTCAAATGGTTCTGTTAAGAGTTTGCTTTGAGTTGTAAGATTGGGAGAATTGTGACTATGTATAGCAAGATTTATGTTAACCTGTTAATGGTAATGATGAAGCTAAGAGATTCTTTAAGTTTGTAGTCGCCTTAAGAGTTTTTGGTTTAGAAAGGGCTTGAGGCAGCTAAGACTGCTGTAGTGACCTTGGACCTAATTCAAAAGAGAAATGCCATCTTTATCATTCTCTACTCCCATGCTTGGAGGTGTAACAGCTATGGAGATTGTTGTAAGCCATTAATAGTTATTTTTTATATATTAAGAAAGGAGGACCTGTGGGAGCCCATTCTCGGGTTCCTTGTGGCTTTACCCAGCAGGTCTGCATAGAGGATGATTAGGACCACAGGCCTGAGTGCAGGTGTCTGAGATGGTCTGCACTTGGCTGTGCTGGGGGAGGAGGTCATTTGCTCCACCCCTTGGCGTCTCTATAAAAACCCTGGGGCAGAGACAGTCGGGACCCGTTGGAATAGGTTCCAGGCCCTCTCAAGGCTATCCTTTATTTTCTATCTGTTTCAATAAATCCTTCTATCTAATATTTCCTGCTGCTCACACTCAAGAAAACTCTGGAGAGCTGTGGGGTTGGTGGGTAAATGCCCCACAATGGACAGAGTTTAATTTTTGAGATACAATATTTAAAACTGAAGATTAGATTTTTATTCTTTAATTCATGAAGAAATCCATTCTACTACTTTTGTATCTCACTTTATCTTAATCTGACAACCCAAATTAAATGCTTTCACTCTGTTTTCTTTGCTATCTAATGTGATAGCTGACAATCTCCTAAAAACAGAATTTCACTTTCATTTATAATGTGTTTATTCCTTCTATTGGCACTCAGATATGTTTGTCACGTTTAAAAATAATTCTTCAATAGGGTGGGTTAGTTTTATTACATATCTCCCAATTCAAATTACAAACTACATGAATCCAATCTCCTTTTTTTTTGTCTTTTCTTGGGACAGGGCCTGGTTATGTAATTCTGACTAGTCTGAGATTGGCCTCAAATTTGTAGTAATCCTCCTACATTTACCTCTCAAATGTGTGTCACCATACCAAGTTAATGCATTCTTATTTATAATGCTTTAAACAAAATGGAATTCATTCAGCTTGCCTTATCTGATGTAATATAAGCAAAAAAGTTAAAAATAATTCCTTTCTATGTTTTGTCCTAAGTTCCTTGTGTGCTTCCACCCCCTTTATAGATCCTTGACACCATAGGTGTAGCTGGGTTCCTTTAGAGAAGAGTTATCACTGGAGAATTGCCTTTCCTACTTCTTATGTCTTAGGACTTAATAGTATAAAGCCAAAGATTAAGCTGTTTTTTGAAATTTGATAAACTACAATTCATATTATTATCTATTTTTCTCATGAGCAAAATGGTAATTAATATCACCTTGCCAGTAGGTATTTTACGAGAGAAACAAGAGTTTAGAAATATGTGGCATTATATACAAATATATAGATGAAAATTTTGTTTTTATTGTTACTGTTTATACTTAGATATTGAGGTGTCTAATAGGAGAAGTGTGCATGCTTTTACTAGAAAATAATTCAATCTTAATTTTCTCTTTGTGCCACAATGAAATGTTTCAGCATATAATAATATATAATGACTGTGAACTCCTTGTATAACATAATACTAGCTGTGAGTTTTAGAGCATATTGTTAGTGGTTGTTTTTACTCTTTACTCTTTTGAGGAGCCTGCCTCCCAGCTCCCAATGAAATCACACAGAGGCTCCTTCTTTCTTATGAATACCCAGCTTTAACTTGGCTTATTTCTAGCTGGCTTTTCTTAACTTAAATTATCCCATCTACCTTTTGCCTCTGGGCTTTTATCTTTCTCTATTTCTGTATACCTTTCTTTACTTCTTACTCTATGGCTTGCTGTGTAGCTGGGTGGATGGCCTCTGATGTCCTCCTTTCTTGCTCCTTGATCTCTTTTCTCTCTTTTTCTTCTTCTATTATTCTCTCTGCATACCAGCCCTGCCTATCCTTTCTCCTGCCATTCAGCTCTTTATTAGACCAATCAAATGTTTTAGACAGGCAAAGCAACACAGCTTCACAGAGTTAAACAAATGCAACATAAAAGAATGCAACTCATCTTTGCATCATTAACCAAATGTTCCACAGCATAAACAAATGTAACACATCTTCAAATAATATTCCATAACAGCACATGGTGAATTGAAAGAGGGAAATATAATTTGGCCAAGCTTAGAAGAGAAGCAAGTTAGGTCTTCACCATGTAGATCTCATGAAAATAGAGTGGTAAGTAGTTAAGGATAAAATGGGAATAGAAGCCAGCTATAGGGTTGTTGCTCCTAGTAAAAGACAGGCAACTCAATGCAGAATATATAGAAAGGGAGCTCTTAAAAAGACCAACTAATGCACCAGGCATGGCGGTGCACACCTTTAATTTCAGCACTCAGGAGCCAGAGGCAGGGGGATTTCTGTAAGTTTGAGGCTAGCTTGGCCTACAAGGCAAGGAAGTAAGGTCCAGGACAGCCAGAGCTGTTTCACAGAGAAAAACTGTCTCAAAAAATAAAATCAAAAGCCAACCAAACAAAACAAAAAAGCCAACTATTATGTTCAATAAGCTGTTTTAGAGACTACTGTTCTATATGAAATAAGACACTTCCAAAAGTATTTTGCTTATCTGTGCTTTACTATAGCTACAAAGATCAGCTTCTCAAGAAAGCCTTCCTTAATCATCATTCAAATGGTTTTCAGCTTTGTGTTTCCATGCTTTGTTCTGGTCTATAATATGTACTGCAATCACTCAGCCATTCACTAAACAAATATTTATTAAGCATCCACTCCATATTAAAATTGACTCAAAATGGGATATATATGTGAACAAAACAATTTCCCTCCCTTGGTGGTACATTCATTTGAGTGAGAATAAAAAGATAAGGAAAATAAAAAATCAGTATAAAGTATGTCATAATAATGTGTACGCATATCTGGAATAATGTAGGATAATGGGAATAGAGAGTTGGGAAAATCAGTATTCTCTCTATGCTGTAAGTTTTTACCATTTTTCATAAATATTCTTCTAAAATGTTTTCTACTTGCATGTATATTTCCCTATAAAGTTGTAGATATCACATCTGCATAACTATTTCTTTATACTTTTTTATATTTAGTCTTTTCCTCTATGAGCAAAAGAATGTGCTTATAGTTATCTTTGGTTACTAGCACTAGAATCAAAAGCCACTTTCTGGAGGAGTTAGCATCAAAGCTTGGTTGCTTCCCTTGGTCATGAACTTTTCTCTGTGTCTTTCCAATGACTCTTCAAATAGGTGAGCAGGTGAGCACAATCCCAGCCCCTGAGAGGTAGAGGCAGGAGGGTTATGAGTTGGAGATTAGTATGGGCTACATAGTAAATTTAGATTAGCCTGTGATGCACAATGACATCCTATCTCAAAGACAAAAAAAA
>CABHPR010093782.1:0-13607 GCA_902168415.1 Peromyscus melanophrys
CATAGAATCCGAGAAAGCTTAAGAAAAAAAATTCCAAAAATACAAACACAAGCCAGACACAGCTTCCTAGTCTTGTAGTCTCTCAGGCAGGCTGCAGCCTGCTGTGTACACAGACATGGCTATGACCACTGCCTGCAGGCTTGAGCCAGTCAGCACCATGTGTTGAGCCATGGGGGGTTTAAGGCTTGACTCACACAGTCAGAGAAGGCTGCAGGCGTGCAGTAAAGCAGTCCAGACTGAGAAAACTTTAAACAGGTACAGTAAAAAAGGGTTATAGACAGCCATAGAAAAAATAGTTTAAAAATAATAAAGTCTTTAAAAAAATAAAGTAATATAAAGATGGAAAATACACAGGGCATCTGGGTCCTGTATGGTACTTTGCTGACTTTGAATTGTTAAATGCTAATGTACAAAAAAACAATAGCTGCTGAGAGACATTGGATTATGGAAACTGCTAAATTAAACCAATCTATGTTTTAAGAATGTCTTAACTTCAAAATGGAAGTAAAAAAATCTGTTGTTTTGGAGGTGAGGTTATACCTTTGTTTCCATAGGAAACAAAAAGTTATGGTTCTCTTCAAAATTAATGTAGATCAGATTTGATTGAGGGAGACCTCTTGAAAATCTTGGCTACAGACATGAAAAAAGAAACCAAGAAAGACTACAGGACAGATGATGTATATGCTGATCCCTCTACTATGGAAACAGCTCTGAGACTGGATGAGTCATGATAAGTCTTGTTGGCTACAGAGTCTTCATGACTTATTATTACATGCCATCCTTTCATGTGGCATGGATAGAGGTTTGGTTATAAAGTCCAAACGGATTTATAAAGTTGAGAGATGCCTTTTATCTACTCAAACATAGAACAAGAAAAATCATCTTTAACTGACTTGTGCACACTTCACATTCTATACTTGTGTTAATGCAGAGATATATGTTACCTTTAAAAGTTTGTATGTTTTCAGAAAGATAAAAAGGACCAGACACCAATAAAGACATGTAGCCCAAGTGATCCAGCCTCTCAGAAAGCCTCTGTTGCAGTTTCCTCAAAATTCTGCATCTAGAACAACTTCAAAGCTGCTAGCTGATATGGTCCAGCCTCGCAGACTATCCAGCCACATCTTCTGATAAGCTGTACACTTATCAAACAGAGACTTGTTGTGTGATATTTTGTTTGTGTTCTGACAAATAAAGCTTGCCTGGAGGTCAGAGGGTGGAGCTAGCCACTAGTTAACCATAGAGGTCTGGAGGTCTGTACAGACAGGAGACAGGAAGTGACAAGGCTGGGTGGAGAGAGGAAGTAATAAAGTAGGGTGGAGACAGGATCTCGGCCCTTTTTTGGTTGGAGAATTTGTAGAGGTAAGAAGTCTCTAGTGGCTGCTGCTCTGCTTCTCTGATCTTCAGCTTTCACCCTAATATCTGAATCCGGGTTTTTATTGGTAAGATTAATTAGGATCATGCTTCATCTGACACAGAACTTTTGTGGCACGAATTCACAAAAAAAGCCAATTGCCCACGGGTTTGCAGCCACCAGCACACGCCAGAGCTGAACACAGGGGCTCCTGCTGGAGTCACCACTCCTCCAGCTAGGTTTTCCCTTTCCTTTTGTCCCCCCAAGCCCTCTGAGTGAGTTTGGGATTTTTCTGCTGCAGCCTCTCTTTAGCAAATCCCACAGATACTTGGGCTCCAAACACCACTGGAATTGGCTCCTCACCACCAGCCAACTCTGCTTTCAGGCAGCTCCTGTCACACGTGCTTCTTCCCCGTGATCCCCTGTGTGCATTTTTCAGACAGCAGCTCCCTCTCCTCGTGGGTTATGGGCTTTCCAGGGACCCCCTTCTTGGGCTGCTGCCACACTAAGCAGCTGCCTTGACATCTGCTCATGTTTTTACTGTTGTACGCAGCAGCAGTCAGCCTCACATTTCACCATCATCTTCACCATCATTGTCAGCAGATTTGGTGAGACAACTGGAAATTCTTAAAGGGGGGATTAGATTAAAAAAAAAGAGTTTTTCCCCATGTTAAAAAATGGGAAACATTATTATGATGGAGGGAGTTAAGTCTCTGTATGATTATACAATGGATGGTTTAAAAATGGAACAATTAAATGAGAAGATAATTAACTTAGGTGGGACTTATATAATATCAATTACAATCATTATCAGTTTGATAATTCTTGTTTTATCCCCCAAAAGTTGACTTATTGTATAAAGTTTTTCTATGTTAGTTAAAACCTTCACTTTTAATTTAGACAAAAAGGGGGAAATGCTGTGGGATATTTTGTTTGTGTTCTGACAAATAAAGCTTGCCTGGAGGTCAGAGGGTAGAGCTAGCCACTGGATAACCACAGAGGTCTGGAGGTCTGTACAGACAGGAGACAGGGAGTGACAAGGCTGGCAGAAAGAGGAAGTGATAAAGTCTGGTGGAGATGGGATCTCGGCCCTGTTTTGGTCAGAGGATTTGTAGGGGTAAGAAGTTTCTAGTGGTTGCTGCTCTGTTTCTCCTTTCAGCTTTCACCCCAATATCTGACTCCTGGTTTTTATTGATAAGATTAGTTAGGATCACACTTCAGAGACTAAACAAAACAATGATTCACCCAGCTCTCCCAGGACTTGACCATTATCCCAATTTTCTCAGGGTCCCCTAAAGATGTCATCATCCCCAGACAACAGGAAGCAGTCTAGAGAACACAATGCCCAAATTCTCAAGACGTGGGGTGGGTGGTTTTTGGTCATTCAGTTGATTATGGATGGTTATCATCATTTAGCAGGACTGGTTACAAGTTGTTATTGGTAATTGTCAGAAAAAGCTGAACAGAGGAGATTAGATTCAGGGATCTCTTTCTGAAGGGAAAAAGGGGGGATAGTTGAGTCTACTTTTGAATAACCACTAGTCTCAAATAGTTTATATTGGTATGGATTTTTGTATATTAATACAAATTTAAGATTATTTTTATTATACTAAGTATATGTTTCTATTCTTGTTTAATGTATTGTACCTATGCGGCTCATTTAAAAATGTAATGTAAATTTCTAGTCTTTGAAAGTTATTATTACAAACTATTTAGGATAATTAAGAAATACATGTTAGTAGTTAATCATCTAACAATTAATGGCTATGTTAGGTATGCTTTCAAGGTCAAACAGATATATTTTAGATAGACAGATGGTCTTCAAACACTTCAGAGATCTACAGAGTATGGCATTTAAGATGTTTTAATAGCCTAAGGCGTTTCATGACAGTGAGACAGATCTGCTCCTGGCATCACCAACTTACTTCAAAAGAAGATGATGGGCGTTGAAGAACCTCTATATGGAGTTTGCTTTCATTTGTGGCAAAGCTAGCCACTGGATGAAGAAACTGTCCTTACTTTGACTGCTGACAGTATGCTGTCCAAACTGGACAAACAGTACACAAATGCAAGTGACCGCCAAACTTTGCCAAGACAAGGTAGGACAGTTCTTCAAAATTCCTGCTTCACACAAAAGTCTGTTAGATATTCTAGACCTGTAGGCCAAAGATGGATGCACCAACATTGCAGAGGAACCTTGGGCGACTGCTCAGGCTGCCAGCTGTTTCTTTCATTTCTATAGTTTTGGAAGCTGTTTGTTGTGCACTTCCCGTTTACTCAGGCAATATTAGATCCTTCTCAGGTTTCTGATGGTTTTGAAGACTAGATAGTTATAGTTATAGTTTTTCTTGTTACCAAATTCAGAAAAGAAACCCACAAAAGAAGTATAAAATGTATAAGGTTGAGAGACATAAAAGCTTAAATTGTTTATCTAAGAAAATGTTTTGAGGTCTAAAAAGATAGTTTTAGGTTGGTAATATAAGTTAGGATAAAAAGTAAATTAGGTACAAAACTTTGGACTCACTAAGATAGGATAGATAATATAGTACTTCCTCTGATTTTGCCAAATATATATGGACTAAACATTGTGAATGTAATTCTTACCTGATAATTGTCCTTATTGTATATAGTTTTATTATGTTAGAGTTAAAACCTTTCCTTTTTATTTAGAAAAAAGGGGGGAAATGTTATGGAATATTTGCTTACACTGTGAAGATGTGTCTTTGCCATGGTGTCTTCTGATTGGTTTAATGAAGAGCTGAATGGCCAATTGCTAGACATGAAGACAGTAGGTGGGACTTCCAGGGACAGAGAGGACTCTGGGAAGAAGAAAGGTAGAGTTGCCAGCCAGACACAGAGGAAGCAGCATGAGCAGTATGGAGAGACAAGACAATGAGCCATGCAATACAACGTAGATTAAAATAAATGGGTTAATTTAAGTTATAAGAGCTAGTGGCACAAGTCTAAGCTAAGGTCTAGCTTTCATGATTTATAATAAGTCTCCATGTCATTATTTGAGGACTGGTGGTCCTGATGAGAAAATATTGCTACAAGCTGTAAGAGACACACTGCTTGTTTCAAACTCTTTCCCAGTTCAGCAGTTGAGGTGCTAAGTATTCCCTGTACTCATATACTAGGTCTCCATCTCATGTTGATTCACAGATTTTCCATTATTCTCTATGGGATGTCTGACCTGAGGGTGTCTTCCATTACTTCTAGAATGTATTCTTCCTTTCTCCTTGATTCTTCCCACAAGGTTCAGGGTTTTGGATCCCAGGAAGGGCTCTGGAGCACAGACATAATCTGTATTCTCCTTTCCCCTTCTCACCCTAGCTATAAGAGACAGCAAGGCAGCACCTCCATTTCATCCTCTCCTCTGTCTGATTACCCTTCTAGGTTAGAGGCTCATGTGGAGGATGCTAGCCACATTTCCTTTCCCCATTGTGAGTCCTTCTCAGTTACACATCTTATCACACACAGCAGTGGCCATGCAACCACTGTCAACACTCTTGTCCTTTGTGTGGGACTCTCAGGGACTGTTACACTTGCTTTAAACCTTCAGCCATTCTCAGGGCATCCCCATACTCATGTAACAGACCCCACTCAGCAAGCAGACATACCACACCATACCACATAGATGAAGATGGCCAACCTGTGATCTCTCCATCAACACTCCACTTCCTAAAGGTTCAGCTTTAGTTACAGATCTCATGATCCATAGTCAAGACTCCTGTAACCACTGCCACAGCAAAAAGGCACTCTAGTGTAACACAAATTGCTAAAAGTCTTACTAATAAAAAAAACTCGGAGCCAGGTATTGGGGTTTAAGCTGAAAGATCAGAGAGCAAGCCAGCCATGTCTTACCTCTAGGAAATCCTCAGCCAAAGAGAGAGCTACTTCCTGTATACTCATGCCTATATACCTTTCCATGCTCTGCTATCTTACTTCCTCTCTCTGCCCAGCTACATACTTTCCTCTTTCTGTCTAGCTACATCACTTCCTGTCTGTCTGTCCATACCTCCAGACCTCTATGGTTAACTAGCACTGGGATTAAAGGCATGTGCCACCATGCCTGGCTCTGTTCCCAATGAGATCTTGAACCCACAGAGATCTGGATGGATCTCTGCCTCCCAAATGCTAGGATTAAAGGCATGTGCTACTATTGCCTGACCTCTATGTTTAATATAGTGGCTGACTTTTTCCTCTGATCCCCATATAAACTTTATTGGGGTACACAAATAAAATATCACCACACTCTAGTATACACTGGATAGGGAAAGGTGGTCATACTGGGATTCTCCCTACAGGTGTCCCACCCTCAACTGCATGCCTTGTTATTTGTCAGGAGCCATGCAGCCTACTTTTGGATCAGCATATGACTTCACCTATCCAGCAAGTTTCCTCGGGACAAGGCACCTGTGGAAATGGACTATCACTTGGCAAGGACCAATAGTCCACGGGACAGCATAGGAATTTGCAAAATTTGTGCAGCTTGCAGGCTCTCTTCTTTCTCATTATAGTGTTGATTCTTTGGGCAATTTTTAGTTTTACTTTGTCAGTCACACATGCAACAGCTATAATTTTTCCCTGGAAATTCTGTTCTTTCTTGAATACTTTCCCCTAAGATTCAGCAGGGGGCTAATGCTTCCAAAATCTTTTATCTGGAATTACTAACTACAGCTCCTAATCCTGGGAACTTTTCTGACTCAATAGAGACAGTTAGGTACATATGAGAAAATAATACTTGGAACATTAACCATGTCTCACAGTTCTGGAAAGGAGGGTAAGGCATGCATATACAGAATAGGGGAAAAGCCTCAGGATTACACATAGTGCCAACTGTTGAGAGTAAGTTCTTTGGACACCAAGCATATAGAATCAATGCTAGAATCTAGTGTGATCCAATGAGGAAAAAATCCAGTATAAAATATGGGATGGAGAGATCCATCTTTACCATACACAGGAGCTTATATTGGTGGAAGAAGTATGGTACAGTGAGATGGGAAAAGATGCCTTTTACATAGAGATTGAGACACGAAACCCTCTTGTAGAAAAGGAAACTGTATAAAAATATGCCCTGCAGACATGAAAGAATTGTTTGGGTTTGAACACTGTAGTTCTTAAAGCATTGCACCCATGTCTACTGCTTTTTAACTTTGTAACCACAGGTAGCTCAGCTGACTTAAGTGCTGTGAGAGCAGGATGTGTCTGACTGGATATTTAGTTCAACTTGCAGAAATGCTGAATTCTATGTCTAGAATAAAGTTTTGTAGGGGGTGAGGAAGTATATTTGGGGAAGGATACGGGGGAAATAGGGGGCTTTCATAATGATTGTGATGTATTTCTTAAAAGTCAAAAATAGGAGCCCAAAATAAAGCTGTTCATGTAACCCTGGTAGGAAAAATTCTGTTTATATATAAATAGATAAAGGTGGCTTGAGCTATTGGGGCCATTTGAGTGCAATCCACTTGGTGGTCAGAATTTTTCCTTGAGCCAACACCCCTTCCCCATTTCAGGACCTGAATCCGAGCTGAGGCTAGACCCTGGTAGCTACCCATAGCCAGAACCATGCAATTCACTCCTCCCAAACTCATCTTTGGTTCTCTCAGTCCCTGTTTGGGTGTCAATTATGTTGTGTGACACTGTTCCTAGGGAGGCATGAGCACATGTTTATTCAACTCAGATAGGGAACCAATGACAGATCAAAGTCAGGCTACCACCAAAGTCAAACTTGGTGAACCAGTGAGTATTACTGGGGTTCATTACTGGAGGAGAAATGATTCAAAGACAGCTACATCACCAAAAACTCACCCCAGCATGGGTGATGGCACATGAAAGCTGGAAACCTAGAGCACACTGTACGACCTTAGGGCAGCTGGACAGGTTGTAGAGTGTCTTTTCCAGGTTTCTCAGTCTGTCTGAGGCTCTTCCAGGCAGCTTGGATGCCTGAAAGTATCACTCAGCAGTCCTTTCTCTTTATATATGCTTGGAGAGGGAGAGACCTAGTGAATCTGGTCAGTTTTAGGGATTTCCTGAAACTATTGAGTTGTTTCCTGAGCTTAAGGAACTTCCCTGCAGGGTGGAATGTTTCACCTTCCTTTAGAGGATCCAGTGTCTTATAGAGCTTCTCTCCAAGATGGAAGATTTTATCTTGAAGGATGTTGTTGCTCAGCACCAGCAGCATCAACTTATCATTGCTCCAGTCTCTTTTGAGTTGGTCTGGTAAGTTGAACTGCATGAAACCTCTTCCTGAAAGAGTAGTTCATCCTCTGTCTGGCACTGCTCCGCCCGCCCCCCCCCCCTTCCTGCAGCATGAAATTCCTGTGGAAATTTTAGTCTTTGGGTGCTGTGGGATGTTCTGTATGGCAAATGTGTTGCTAATAAAACACTGATTGGCCAGTGGCTAGGCAGGAAGTATAGGCAGACTAACAGAGAGAATAAAAAGAGCAGGAAGGCAGAAGGAGACACTGCCTGCCAGCCACCGCCAGGACAAGCAGCATGTAAAGATGCCAGTAAGCCACGAGCCATGTGGCAAGGAACAGAATTATAGAAATGGATTAATTTAAGATAGAACAGTTAGCAAGAAGCCTGCCACGGCCATACAGTTTGTAAGCAATATAAGTCTCTGTGTTTACTTGGTTGGGTCTGAGCGGCTGTGGGACTGGCAGGTGAGAGAGATTTGTCCTGATTGTGGGCAAGTCAGGAAAACTCTAGCTACATTTGGGGGCCATTATTTCAATGATCTGGCAGTCAAAGGGAGGGCACAATACTGCTCTTTAAAATATCTTCTCTTCTGTTAGGATGGTTATTTGAGTGTTACCTATGTGTGTGGATGAACTCAGAACAGGAAAAATATCTAGCTAACTAACATGTCAGTGATAGGAGACCTAGGGAATGGATATGGGGACCTTTGCAGCATGTTACAAAAGCACACTTGTACTTTATATTGTACAAAGGGATCGGCATGTGCACACTCAAGTAACTCAACATGTACACTACAGAAGGTTGGTTTGTTCTGAGTTAACCTTTCACCTAGGTGTAACCAGAATGGCAATTTAGGAGAAATGTGAGACCCAATGGCCGTGGTGTACAAGACCCCTCCCCCCACAGGCAGACGATAAGGAAAGGAAAGTGTAGGCCTCTGGGAGAGGGAAGCGCCAACATTGTTGCTAGAGTTAGTTAGAACAAAGAGACCCAGTGACCATCTGGGAGTCTCTTCTTGGGGTCTTGATGAGAGGATTCAGTTTCAGCAGACCTGAGTTATGCATAGCTAAGTTGATCCAGAAAGTTATGGTCCGGCTCACATCATCATCTCTGCAAAGTGTTCTGACAAGTTGTCAGAGCGGTGTGAAATCTCTTTCCCTGAGACAAACTTCCTCTCTAGCTGACACTGGGCTTCAGCCTTGTCCTCCTGGTGGGTGTGAGATTTCCAGGAAGAAACTCCAATTTATTGGTGATTACAGTTTCAATAATCTGAAGCACAAATGTCTTTAGCATATCCTCCTTCCTGCCATGAATCTCAGAGATTGAACTGACCACTTGACCGGGCGGACAAGATGAATTTTGAAAAGATTTATTGCCATTGTTCTGGTTCCCGAGAAACCACGCTAACACTTTCTCCCTCTGTAAGCAGTCCTCTGAGGTTCAGATGATATCTTCGTCTCCCTCCGTAAAAACAGAAATGTTCATTACTTGTGGGGCGGGGGCTGTGCCCTGAAGGACGGGCATGCTGACTGTTAGTAGGACAATGGCCACATGACCTGTGCTATCCCGCTTCCCACCCTCATCTTCTCTGGTTTTGATGTGGAATTTCCTCTTGACTTGTCTTGTAGGACCATTTTCCTGCTCTTCTCTTTATAGGGATAGCACCTCCCTCCAGTCCCACTCCTAAGAAACCCCGTTTATATCAAAGCCAATTCCCAAAGACAGCTAAGCAGAGGACCTGAGCAAGCTACTGTGACAAAACAGGCTTCATGCTGAGCAGGGGGGTGTCATCCTGAAATTCCAGCGCCTGAGTGATGGGAGCAGGGAGAAGGTGAGATCTAAGCAGTGAGACCCTATCTAAAAAAATCATCGTAAAAATAATAGCTGTGCAGTTGTATATTTAGAATACACCAAGAGCCAGAGAAAAGTTTGTCTATCTCTGTCATTTAAAGACACACCCTTTGAGCACTCAGGGTTAATTTGTCCTCCATGGTTTCCCACAAAACTTGGAACAACCTGTAAAAATTCACTCCCGTGTTTCCTACTGAGCCCAGATGCCTGGCCTCCCTCCTTCTAGTCTTTCCACGGCCTCTAGGACCACTGCACAGCGACTTCCCACATCATCTACAGTCTCCTGGGGGAGCGCAAAACTTGCCAGCAACATCAGAAGAAATCCTGCCATCCCGATGAAGGCAGTGGGGGACAACACAAAGAATAAATGATTGTTGATTCCCATCCATAAATGGGGTGTCTGTATTAACCCCCACTTCCCGAAGCTTCAGGAATATCACGGAAGTGGGAGTGGAAAGAATATAAGAGCCAGAGAACAGCGAGACATGCAGTGAAATGCGTCTTCTGTACATGACATGAACTCACTGCAGCTGTAGTTACTCACGCAAGATCAAGCCAACAAGCTCGGGCAACATTCCTTCAGGCAGCACTTAGTGAACACAGGGCTTACAAAATCAACAGGAGGCACAACATGAGGGTGGAGGGAAGATTTGTGGAGGTGGGATAGGTATGGTCAATATGCATTGTATACATGTATGAAATTGTCAAATAATAAGATGTTGGGAGCCGTGAAGTCTAGTTTCGGACCAGTATATATATGAGTGCTTGTCCAGTGGGTCTCCAGATGAGGCAAAAGCCCATGGGGACAGTCTCACGTGGCAAGGACCAGTGAAGTTTGGGACAGTGCAGAATGCTGGATCCATGCAGCCTGCATGCTCTCTTCTCTCTCACAATACTAATCATTCTCTTGGCGGGTTTAGTGTCATTTTATCAATCATGCATAGGATAGATGTGAGCATTCCTGGAAACCCCATTTTTTCTCTAATATCTTCCCCTAAAATTCTTTGGGATGCTCCTCAGATTTCTTGTTTGGGGATGCCAGCTGTCGCTTCAGACCCCGGGAGCTGTTCTGATTCAGTGCTGACAAGATCTAAGGCAGATCATCCCTATTTCTGTAAATATGCTTTGAACAGGATTGTTGTTCTTGACAATGTGTGTCTCTGTCAATCACCTTCTAGTTTTGTAAAAACAGGATGTACCCGGCTCGGTATTTGGCCAAGCTAGCAAAATGATAAGCGTTGTTTTTGGTTTAAAAGATGTCTTGATTTAAAAGTTAGTTTGTCAGCTTGACAGTCTTGAATCACCTGGGAGGGGAGTCTCAGTGAGAGACTGTCTAGATCAGGCTGGCCTGTGGGCTTGTCTGTGGAGGACTGTCATGATTGTCTTAACTGATGTGTGAGGCAGTTCTGTTGTTTTGGACCCTGGACTGGGTGAGGGTAGAGAGAGCTGAGTACAAAGCATGCATGCATTCTTCCTCTCCATCCTCTTAACCGAGGATGTGCCCAGCTTCTTCAAGTTCCTGGTGCCTTCTCCTCCCTCCTGTGGACCGCCACCTAAAAGGTGAGTTAAAGTAAGTTCTTCCTGAAGCTGCTTTTTATCAGGGTGCTTTATCACAGTAAGAGAGATGAAGCTAAGACAGTGTTAATATACAAATCAACATAAAGATTGCCATTACAGGATGTCATTGTCCCTACACAGCCCTCCTCTTTCAATTCTGCCTCCAGAGTCAGAGAGCACACCGACACCACCATGTAAGTTTCCCTGTTACTGGTTCTCAAGATGGCTGAAATGGCGTTACTTGTAGATTTGGTACTCGGATGATTTGTCCCCTATGGTAAAATTTAAAGGGGGTTTATTTTTAGAGAGTTCTTTTTTGTTTTGGATTGCTCTTTTTCAAATTGTTTTTCAGGGAAGCCCTGTTTAAATGAGATATGGAAGGCTTAACATTGTATCTACTGTGTTTCCTTGTAAAGTTGAGTTGCTTTGATCTGCTGGCTAAATAACTTGCTTGGGCCACTAGGGGGCACCCAGCAGGCGGAAAGAGTTTGACTTCTTTGCCAGGTGATAGAGGACAAAGGGCTTGTTCAGGCTACTTTTCAGTTAACATATAATTGGGTCAGCAGCTCGCTGGCAAACTGGAACACTTCTAGAGAATGTGCATAGCTCAATATAATTATGATCGGAAGCAAGTCATCTCACAAATTCTAGACAAGTGAGTCACAGTTTTTATTTTCACTTTATGTATATGAGTGTTCTGCCTGTGTGTGTGTGTGTGTATGTAACTACACCTTGTGGGTACCTGGGGCCCATGGATGCCAGAAGAGGGGTGCCAGGTTCCCCCGGGACTGGAGTTACAGACACCTACAGTAAGCTGCCACGTGGATGCTGAGAACTGAACACAGGTCCTCTGCATGAGCAGTGTTTTATTTTTAAAATTTTAGTATTACATTTTTGTGTGTGTGTGTGTAGGGTGGTAGTGGTGGTGGTTATTTTGCCTGCATGTGTATCTACATGCCATGTGTGTTCACAGTGCTGACAGAAGCCAGAAGAGGGTGTTGGATCCCCTGTAACTGGATTCACAGATGGCTGTGAACCATTATGTGGGGTCTAGAATCAAACTCAGGTCTTCTGGAAGAACAGCCAATGCTCCTAAGCACTGAGCCATCTCTCCAACCCCTCATAGTTGATCATTTAAGATTCTTGGCTCTAATGTTGTGTGACTGTTACTTATTTATACGATGTCAAAAGAATCCATATAACAAACTCAACAGCATTATTAAATGCTCAGGTTACTCTTAAACCCTCAGTTTTAAACTTTCTTATTTATCATTGCCTCCATCATTATCATTTGCAATGCAGAGATCAAAACTGGGGCCTTGTGCAGACAAGCCAAGTGCTCCACCACTAAGCTAAGTCTCCAGCCCTTACTGAGTGTTTCATAGTGTATTTTATCAACTGAAAACAGTCAAAGAAGAGTGGAAAAATAGGCTCCAGTTTTATATGTACCATTACACATATGACCACCACACAAAATCACTATTTTTATTTCTGGTATTAGACCTGAAAGTAAAATTTGACTGTTTGCTTCTGTATTATATTATGCTACATTTCAAAAGCATTCTAACAGGAGCCTGGCATGGTAATGCGTATCTGTCATCCCAGCACTCGGGAGGCTGAGGCACGAGGATCTCAGATTCAAGGCTGGTATGAGACTCTGTTCCAAAACAAAAAAAAAATAAAATGAACGACCACAATATTACCTCAAAACGTTTTGTTAAACTGAGTGGAGTGTTCAAATGAGCTGTAAGGCTTGTTCCAGAAACTGAAGTGTTTTCTTTCAAAAGCAATAGTAACACTGTGAATCGTGGTCTAAAGACTTGAAGACGTATACTGCACTGTTTTCCTTTTCATTTTAGATGGAGTCTTGCTAGATAGCCCGGGCTGACCTGGAACTAATGACTCACCTGCCTCTGCCTCCTCGTGTGGAGACGCAGATGTGCGCTGTGATCACTTTTTTCTTGTCAATCTGTAATGTGCTCCATGGTGAGTTTCTTCCATATCAGCCTTTGAGATGCTGCGTGGTGACTGACTTTGCAGTGGAGAAATTGCAGTAAACCAATGCAGGTAGCAGTGAGTGGATAACGCCAACCCAGTTCCACAAAATCATAAAATCAAGAAGAAATTGTCTTTATCCTCAAAGCTGGGAATTTTTGAGTAATACAGGTTTAGATATGGAAAAGATCAGTTGTCCAGTTTTGTCTACCCAGTTTACTGAAAGAAGGAATATATTTGTAGATATTTAAGGAAGGACCAAAATGTTTAATTTATTTTTGTTTGTTTTTGATGCTTCCAATAATACATATTTACTGTTTCTGCACTAAAAGTACTTGAAGGCTGGCAAGAGGGCTCAGTATCTAAAGTTCTTGTCACACAGGCTTGACAACCTGAATTTGATAAACTCTCAGAATCCACATAAAGGTGGAAAGAGAGAACCATCTTTTTTTAATTTTTAGAGATTTATTTTATTATTGATTTATTTTATTATTTATGTTATCCTCTGACTTCCACACATATACCACTCTCCCCTCCATATCACACACACACATACACACAGACACAGACGCGCGCGCACACACACACACACACACACACACACACACACACACACACACAGAGACAGAGAGAGAGAGAGAGAGAG
>CABHPR010093787.1:0-13203 GCA_902168415.1 Peromyscus melanophrys
TACAACAGAACTCTTTTCAAAGTCTCTGCCATGCTGCTATCTGCCTTTCTATATATGGCATTAATATCTCTTCTTATAACTTTTTTATATAAAAAGGGCAGTCTGTCTTAGTATATCCCTTGAATTTCAAACCCATAATCTTTTAGGACCCACTGAGTTAATGTGTAACCATCATATATGGTGTGCCACCAGAGACCACTGATACCTCAGAGTTTGTCAGCCCATGGTTTGTATACAAAATCAGCTATGAGAGAGGAAAGACACAGCACAAATAGGTATAACCTTAGCAGTGTCTGGTCTGGGTTCTAACACCCACAAAATGGATAGATAATATAAACCAGCACTCCAGAGGCAGAGCCAGGCAGATCTCTATGAGTTCGAGGCCAGCCTGGTCTACAGAGCAAGATCCAGGACAGGTACCCTCAAGCTTCCTGATGTGTCTCCTGTCCCTTCTTCCCATGGGAGCCCTGGAATTACAAATGTGCACCACTGCATCCAGCTTGTTTATAAATATGGATTCTAAGCTCAGGGCACCAGGCTTGCATAGCTAGCATGTTGGCCATCTGATCCATCTCCCCTAGATAACAAATTTAACTTCCCATTAAAGGTACATTCTGAGCCAAGGCCTCTAAGCCAGAAGAGAATACAGCTGTAAAACAAGAAGGAAGAATTTGGCTAGTTGATTGTGATGGCTAATTTTAGGTCAACTAGATACAAACTAGATTATCTGAAAGGAGGGAAACTCAATCAAGAAAATGTCTCCATAAGATCTGATTGTAGGTCATTTTCTTAATCAGTGATTGACTAGGTGGACAGCCCATTGTGGGTGATGCTATCCCTGGGCTGGTGGTCCTGGGTTCTATAAGAAAGCAGGCTGAGCAAGCCATAAGGAGCAAGCCCATAAGCAGCACTCCTCCATGGCCTCTGCATCAGCTCCTGTCTCCAGGTTCCTGCCCTGTTTGAGGTCCTGTCCTGACTTCCTTTGATGATCAGCGATGTGGAAGTATAAGTCAAATAAACCCTTTCCTCCTCAACTTTCTTTTTGGTCATGGTGTTTCATCACAGCAATAGAAACCCTAACTAAGACTTGGGTCTTTAGGGGTAATACCAAATGGTACAGCACCAATTCCCACCCCTTGGTCACAAGTGGAAATAAAAGTATTATATCCGATTCCACTATGTCAGAACATTCTCAGTCTTGTAGAAAAATTTGCCCCAGCCCAATAAAACATTGCCCCATACTAAGCAGAGTCATGCCCTTCAGGATCGGGGGAACATCATGAGACCAGCATGGACCACTGATGTACTTCTTTTGCTCTGAAGTGAAGTCAGGAGCATTGTTGAGAACCAAATTTCCTTGTCACCAATTTCCAAATCCTGTTTCTTCCACCCGTCTAGCCAAATTAGTTGTGTCAGCCAATAAATCGGAATGTAATCATGAATCTGGCCAATTCTCTTTCCAAGAAAGGGACAAAGCAGTTGCACAGCCTACAGCTCTGTGCACTGATAAGTTCCCTTGGACATAACCCCTCAAGGATGACACAGAGAGGAGGGTCAGTGCTACAGCTGTCCACATTCAGTTGGTGCCCATGTAAGGTGAAACAAACAAACAAACAAACAATGTTAAAAGCAAGCTTGAGTTTCCTCTTCCTCTTTCAGCTGATTACAGATGTGATGGTTAATCTTCATTGTCATCCTGATTACATTTATAGTCACCTAGGAGACAAACCTCTGGCCATGACTGCCAGAGCATTTTCAGACAGGTTTAACAGGTATAAAGAAAGTGGGCAGCACCATTGCATAGGCTAGGATCCTGGGATTAACAAAAAAGATAGAGCAAAGTTGAATTCATTTCTTTCTGCTTCCTGATGAGGGAGTTGTTTCACTACCACACTTTCCCCATCATGATGACCAAAAATACCC
Source organism: Peromyscus melanophrys (assembly GCA_902168415.1). Taxonomy (NCBI): domain Eukaryota; kingdom Metazoa; phylum Chordata; class Mammalia; order Rodentia; family Cricetidae; genus Peromyscus; species Peromyscus melanophrys. Next base: position 1,924 of record CABHPR010093787.1, read on the forward strand.
TTCTGTATTTAAGTTACATTTTGTCACAGAATCAATAAAAGTAACTAACACAGAAAATTGGTACCCAGGAGTGTGTAGGGGGGTCATTGTTATGACAGCCTGCCCATGTGGGTTGTAGGCCTTTGGGGCTGGTTTGCAGGAGTAATGTGGAAGAGTTTGGAGCAGCAGGCTAGCAAAGCCCTAAAACACTCTAAGGAGAGCTTAAAGAGTCATTTTTGTGGAGGTTTGATGACCAGCATGTGAAGAAAAAAAATATAGTGGAGGTCCATTTCAGAGGTTTCAGAGAGGAGCAAGGATTCTATTGGAAACTAGGTAAGAAATGATTCAGGTTATACTGTTAAGAATCTGACTTCTTGAGGGTGCCTGGACCGGTCTACTCTGGTGACCAGCCTAGCAAATAACCTAGCTGTCATCATAGAGCCTTTGTCCAGTGACAGATGGAGGCAGATACAGAGATCCATGGTCAGGCACCAGGCTGAGTTCCGGGAATCCAATTGATGAGAGAGAGGAGAGATACTGCAGGCGAGGGACGTCGAGATCATGATGGGAGGATGTGCAGAGATGACGGACCACACTAGTGGAAACCCATGAACTGTGGACTGGTGGCTGTGGAGCCCCCATGGGACTGGACTAGGCCCTCTGGACACGGAAGACGGTTGTTTGGCTTGAACTGTTTGGGGGGCACCCAGGCAGGGGGATCGGGATCTGTCCCTGGTGCATGGGCAGGCTTCTGGGAATCCGGTACCTGTGGTGTGATGCCTTGCACAGCCTTTGTGCAGTGGGAAGGAGCTTGGACCTGCCTAGGCTCAGTGAGCTGGGCTCTGCTGACTCCCCATGGGAGACCTTGATTTGGGGGATGTGGGGATGTGGGTAGCTTGGGAAAGAGGGCTGGGGGTTGGGAGGAGGGAGGAGGGGGGTCTGTGGATAGCATGAGGAGTGAGTAGAAAATTTCTTAATAAAGAAAAATAAAATAAAATAAAATACAATACAATAAAATAAAATAAAAAAGAATCTGACTTCTTAGCCAGGTGATGATGGTGCATGCCTTTAATCCCAGCACTTAGGAGACAGAGGCAGGTGGATCTCTATGAGTTCGAGGCTAGCCTGGTCTACAGAGTGAGTTTTAGGACAGCTAGGGGCATTACACAGAGAAATCCTATCTTGAAAAACAACAAGAAAGAAAGAAAAAAGTTGTAAACAAGGTTGGTGCAGGAAAATCAGCTGTATTCATTAAAGAGATTGGTGCCATTAAAGAAAATCTCATGTGTGTGCAGAGATGATAAGAAGGATGGAAGTATTGACTCTGTGTCATTGGGTATTGGAAGTTTGGAGCTTGCCTTTGGATTTTACCAGGCTCGCAGTTAGGGGTTGTATTGAATCTCTGAAAAGGCTTTGGATTTCGAATAATGTTAGGACTGTGGGGACTTTTGAAGTTGGAACAAATGAATTTTGCTTTATGAGCTAGCTATGAGCCTATGGGGAGGCAGGGTGGAAGGTTACAATTTGAAAGTTACCTGGTTGTGCCGGGTTGACAAGGGGTAGACTTGTGATGGTTAATCTTCACTGTCTAGTAGGCTGCATTTAGAATCACCTGAGAGACAAACCTCTGGCCATGCCTGTAAAGGAATGTCTGGATAGTCCAACTGAGGTGAGAAGATCCACCCTGAATGTGGATGGCTCATTCCTTGTACTCTGCTTCCAGATTGAACACCAAGGAGAAAGTGATTGGAGCTCCAGCATGCATCTCTTTCTGCCTCCTAACTGTGGATACATTGTGACCATCCACCTCAGCTAGAGATGCTCTCACTCCTTACCTTCCTCATCATAATGGACTATAGCTCTAAAATGCACCAAAATCAATCCTCCTTTCCTAAAGCTCCCTTTGACAAGTGTTTTACCATAGCAATGAGAAAAGTAATGATATGATAAAGGAATATTCTGTTGTGGAGGATTATTTTAGCTAGACAAAGTTGTGTTACATTTGTTTATGCTGCAGAATATTACTTTAACTGTGCAAAGATGTGTTACTTTTGTTTTCACTACATTTTTAAATTATGTAAAGATGTGTTACATTTGTTTCACCTTGTCTGCTCAAGGCACCTGATTGGTCTAATAAAAAATGAACAGCCAATAGCTAGGCAGGAGAAGGATAGGCAGGGCTGGCATGTAGAGAGAATAAATAGGAGAACTCTAGGAACAAGAGAGAAGGAGGAACGAGAGAAGAAAGAGGAGGAGAGAACATAAGAGACACCTGGGACCAGAAGCCAGGCAGCTGCCAGCCAGCCAGCAAAGCAGTAAATGTAAGATATACAAAAGGAAAGAAAAATAAAAAGCCCTGAGGCAAAGTGTAGATAAAGAGAAACAGGTTAATTTAAGTTAAAAGAGCTAGCCAGAAACGAGCCTAAGCCAAGCCAAGCATTCAAAACTAATAATGAGTTTCCGTGTCATGATTTGGGAGCTGGTTGGTGGCCCAAAAGAAAAACCCTGGCACAATAGCCCTTGAAACTATAGTTAGAGTTTGAGAGAGAGAGACGACAATGTTCCATAGCATGGATATTTGAAGCATTCTTTTTATATGACTTAATTGTGCCTTCAGGGCTTGATTTGACCATTTGTATATATGCCACTAAAATTTGATGCTATAATACTGCTGTGTGCACTGATGTTTTATGAGTCAGACCACATCCAGCTCATGATGGACGGCTTAGGTTGCAAGGTAACAGGATGGCCCATGGTTACGCATTCAAAGTCTACTAAGGCCTATTAGAATTCAGGTAAGTCACTATCTGTCCAAGAAGAGAAGTTATCTAACCAGCAAGACGGGGCTCCTCTTTCAAAACCTAAAGGCCTGTGCTGAAATTCACTGTAGGGGTGTGCCAAAAACAGTGAACATCTTTCCTATCTTCAAGCACCATTGTGTATGCTGGGTAATGTTGTCCAAGGAAAAGAGTAACTTAAAACAAATCAATGTGATGAACACATTGCCCGTAAAACTCAACGAGGCCCAAAAGGCATTGTTCCCCTTTTCTGTTTTTAGGGGTGACAAGGAACAATAATACATCCTTCATCTTAGGAGGAATGTCTTAACATGCTTCAGTTAGCTGAACCTTTTACAATTTTCTGGAGGTAGAAGGCTGATGAATTTTCATTAGATTTATTTCCCACCCTCTGGTGTTAGGCTGTCCACAATAAGTTTAGAGTAGTTGCTACAGCTTGTTCATTAGGTCCAATGAGGATAGTGTCATCACTGTACTAGACTGGTATGATAGCTTATAGAAGGGAATATTAATCAAGATTTTAAAAACTGAATTAGGATATAGGCTAGTGTCTTGGGGTTTCTATGGCTGTGAAGAGACACCATGACCACAGCAACTTTTATAAAGGAAAGCATTTAATTGTGGCTGGCTTACAGTTTAGAGGTTTAGTCCATTATCATCATGCTGGGACATGGCAGCATGCAGGCAAACATGGTGCTGGAGTGGTAGCTGAGAGTTCTACATCTTGATCTACAGGTAACAGGAAGTGAACTGTCACAATGGGCATGGTTTGAGCATATATGAGACCCCATTCCACAGTGACACACTTCCTCTAACAAGGCCACACCACCTAATAGTGCCATTCCCTATGGCCAATTATTCAAACACTTGAGTCTATGGGGGCCACTCCCATTCAAACCACCAAAGCTAGACATTTGATATACCCTTGTGGTAGAACAGTGAATATATATTAATGGCCTTCCCAGATGAAAGCAAAACAATTCTCATGGCCTTATGAGAAGTCAGGGAGGAAAAGATAGTGGCCAGATCAAAAGTTGCCTAAAAGATGCCAAGGGAATGGTTAAGGGGTTCAAACAATGGAACCACATCTGGTACAGCAATTGATACTGGTATCGTTATCTGGTTACACTTACAATAGTTCACTGTCATTCTCCAAGATCCATCTCTCTTCTTCCCAGGCCAAAGAGATGAGGTGGCGGGAATTACTATGCTTAGATCTTTTGTGTTCTTACATGTGATGCCCATCTCTGTGACCCCTCCAAGAATGTGCTACTGCTTTTGGTTCATTATTTTCATAGGTAGACTGGTTCTCACTTGGATTTTTCCTACCATAAAAGTTCTAGTTCCATAGGACAAGGAAGGAATGTGGAGACTTTGCCAGTTTTAAATTCCTATTCTCATTATCTACTCCTTAAAAAAAGTTTACATATTTATGTGTCTGTGTATATGTGTATGCCATGTGTGTGTGCCCATGGAGGCCAGAAGAGGGTATTGCATGCCCCTGGAGATGGGATGATAGACAGTTGTGAGCCACACAATACTAGTGCTGGCAACTGAACTTGGGTCCTCAGCAAGAGCAGCAATGACCCTTAACCACCTAGCAATCTCTCCAGACACTCTAATTATGTGGGCTAAAAACTGGGGAAATAGCTACAGGATGGATTCAGGTACTCTTTAAACACATTGTGATGTGGAACTGGGTGAAATCACAATCCTCTGATGTCTATAAGCCTGTGCTCTGACTGATGGACCACAGTGATGTTTTAGATCACATGGAAGTAGTGTCCATGAAGAAGTGTTTAGTAGTCCCCAAATTCTAATTGTTTCCTTTCCTCTAGTGTTCAGTCACTCAGTGAACATGTATATGTATGTCGCTTTGGAAAAGGATGAGAGATGAAGAGTATACATTTTCAGTAGTGTGCCAGAGTCCTTCTTCAAAGGGTGACCCCTAAATTCAAGGGGTTCTGTTGTAAATGCTCTGGGCAGGACTTCTAGTACTATATAGAATAGACATCATAGTAAAGGGATCAACTTGGGCTTGTCCTTTTTAAAAGAGGCTTATCTTGTTTTTATTTATGTGTCTGTATGAGTATTTGTGACATGTATGGGATTACCCCTGGAAGACAGAAGAGGGTGTTGGATCCCCTAGAACTGGAGCTACAGGCAATGGTTGTCAATTGCCTGATGTAGGTGCTGAATTTTGGTTCTCTGCAAGAACACTTGAGCGACTGCTCATAACCACTGTGCAGTCTGTCCAGTCCTAACTTGGTCTTAGAAGAAAAGCTCTCTTTTCTGCCATTGATCATGACGTTGGCTTTTCATATATACCCTTGTAGTTGTGTGAATGAGAATGATCTATGATTTCTCTTTGAATACTTGGTCCCCAGTTCGTGGAACTGTTTGGGAAGGATGAGGCGATGTGGTCTTAATTGGAGGTGTGTCACTGGGGGTGCATTTGAGGTTTCAAAAGCCTCAGGTCATTCCCCTTGCACTCTCTCTGCCTCCTTCTTGTGGATCAAGATACGAGCTCCCAGTTGCTGCTCCAGTCACTTGCCACCATGGCTTCACTCCACCATCACACTCTAACCTTATCATAAGCCGAATAAACCCTTTATTTTATAAACTGTCTTGGTCATGGGGTTTTATCACAGAAATAGAAAAGTAATGGAGACAGTCCTTTATTAGGCTGAAAAGTTTTCCATCTCTTCCTGATTTGAAGAAAGTAGTTACCATAAAATAATCATGGAGCTTGTCAAATGCTTTTTCTACATCTAGTGAGAAAATCAGGTGAGTTTTAGCCTTCGTTATAATGTAGTGTCATTTTTACTGTTTTGCATATGTTAACCTGTTTTTGAACTTTACTTTGTTATCCATTGCTTTATATCTTTTTTAAAAAGTATGTGTGTTTGTATGTAGGGGTATGTGTGTTGTATATATACATACATGTACAACATATATATGCACAATTTTATACACACACACACACATACACACACACACACACACACACACACACACACACACACACACACACACACACACATAGCCTGTGAATTCCAGTCTTGTGTGTATAGGTGTGTGTGTGTGGGGGGGTGCATATGGGGACTAGAGGACAGCTCTGGTGTCATCTTCAGGAATGCTGTCCACTTCCTTCAAGACCAGGTCTCTTCACTGGTGCAGAGCTCACAAAATAGGGTATTTTGGCTACTCAGCAAGCTCCAGAGACCTTCCCAACTCTACCTGCTCAGCACTTAGATCCAAGCACATGCTACTCCCTCTAGTAAGACAAGCACTTTATTGAAACTGAGCTATCCTTCAGTTTTACTTGATGTCTCTTTGTTGTGGAGATCAACACATTTACATTTAAAGACATTACTGATAGGGAAAGACATACTATTTCACTACCTTTTACTATTTCCTGGGTTTAAAAAACTGTGTATGTGTCAGTGTAAGTGTATACCCAGGTGTCCTTGGAATTCAGAAGAGGGATTCCCAGGAGCTGGAGTTACCAGTGACGAACCATCTCTCTAGCTCTGCTGTATTGTTGCCCGTTTTCATCTCTTACTGTATTATTTTGCCTGGTGAATTATTTTTGTGCTGATATACTTTTGTAATTACAGAATACTAATATTGTGCATGGATGATGTGTGTATGTGTGCACCCGTGCCACCGTGTGTATGTGGAGGTCAGAAGATAAGCTTGTGAGTGGGTTTTCTATCTCCACCTTTATGTAGGTTCCAGGGCTCTAAGTCAGCGTACCAGGCTTGTGCACCAAGCACCTTTTCCTGCTGTTCCATCTTACCAGTACTTGATATACAGAAAAAATTACTTTTTATTGTTTAAGAATTTCATAGCGGCGCACACCTTTGATCCCAGCACTCGGGAGGCAGAGGCAGATGATCTCTGAGTTTGTTATCCTTTGGTTCAATTCAAGAACTAATTTATTATTGCTGACTGCTATCAGCAGGTATCAGGGTGATGAACTGAGTTTCTGTTTGTACTGGACAGCCTTTATCTGTCCTTTATTTTTTATTCTATATGTATGGGTGTCTGCCTGCATGCATGTCTGTGCACTGCTTGTGTGGTGGAGTTGCAGGTGGCTGGGAGAGACCATGAGGGTGGTGGTGGGAATTGAGCCTGTGTCCTCTGGAAGAACAGCCAGTGCTCTTAGCCACTGAGCCATCCCTCCGGCCATCATTTGTCCTGTACTGTTGAAAGACAATTTTGCTGGGTATAGTATTCTTCGTCGGCAGCTTTCTCCTTTCAGCGTGTTTCCTTTGACAGGATATTGTTGTGTCTCCCTGGCTGGCTTAGTACTCAGTATGAAACCCAGGCTGCCCTTGAACTCATGGCAATCCTCTTTCCTCTGCCTCCTAAGTTCTTTCAATTCCTAATGCCACTCCCTTGTAGACCAGAAGATTTCTGCTGAGAAATCCAGATAGTCTTACAGAGAGTTCCTTTGTCCACAAAAGTTTATCTTAGAGCTTTCAAGCTCCTCTTTGAATTGATTTTGACAGTTTGATTCAGTGTGTCTTGGTGTTAGTGTCATCCGACTCATCAGAGTTTTGTTCTCCTGGGTTCCTTTCATCCAGGTAACTGTTGCCTTCCCCAGATTTGTGCGTTTCTTTGAATAAACTTTCTGCCTTTTCTTGCTGTCTTCTGACTATCCTTTAATGCATACAGTGGTTTGTCATCAACTCTGCTTCATCAAGACTGCTTTTTGTAGCTGGGCGGTGGTGGTGCACGCCTTTAATCCCAGCACTCGGGGGGGGGGGGGGGGCAGAGCCAGGCGGATCTCTGTGAGTTCGAGGCCAGCCTGGGCTACAGAGTGAGTTCCAGGAAAGGCGCAAAGCTACACAGAGAAACCCTGTCTCGAAAAACCAAAAACCAAACCAAACAACAACAACAAAAAAGACTGGTTTTTGTCCCAGCACTCGGGAGGCAGAGGAAAGCAGATTTCTGAGTTCGAGGCCAGCCTGATCTTCAGAGGGAGTTCCAGGATAGCCAAGAATACACAAAGAAACTCAGTCTCAAAAAACAAAAAAAAATGATTTTTGGAGTCTTGAGTCATTTTTGAATGTCATGTTTATACATTGCTTGATTTTTCTTTACAATTAGTGTTTATATATATTAGAGTTTCCCTCTTCATGGACTGCCATGGTAAAGGAAAGAACTTTATTTTGTTGTTGTTTGTTTGTTTTGAGACAGGGTTTCTCTGGGTAGCCTGGCTGTCCTGGAACTCACGCTGTAAACCAGAGTGACCTTGAACTCAGGGATCCACCTGACCCTGCCTCCCGAGTACTGGGATCAAAGCATGTGCCACCACCGCCTGTCTGGAAAGTACTTTTATCAATTGTTCAAACAGAGGTTCTGAAAGTCTCTTAACCTTTTTCCATACATTTATCTTCTCATGATCTACCCCCACCCCCACCCTGAGGGCTCTTCCACCCCCCTCAGCTCTTTCGTGTGGTTAAATTTCCAATTAGAGGGATTTGCTGTTGTTTGTTTTGCTTTTGTTTTTCTGGAGCTCCCAATATAGTCTCCAGAACGCTATGTTAGGTGACCAGCACAACACACAAGATAACACGTGTGTATTTTATAACTCCTGTGGTGTTCTCATGCAATAGTGTAGGTCTTCCGGAGCACTGGCATCATCTATGTTCTTAGTTCCGATCACTTGCTGTGCTGGGCAGGGGCTCTGGTTTGGTCACCAGACATGAGAATGTGCCAGATATATCCAGGTTCTAGGGAAGGTGAATCAGAAGCCAGTCCCTCAGGCGGCCTTTGACAAATTGCAGTGCTCAGTGCCTCTGAGGGAGGAGCTGGGTTGGGATTTTTCCCTCCCTCCCTCACTCTTGGCATCAGAGAGAACAGTAGATAGTGGCTTCATTGGGCCACTCTAAATTCATAGCTTATTGCCAAAACTTCTCAGCCTCTGCTCATTTTCAAGACACGGTTTCTCTGTGGAGCCCTGGCTGTCCTGGACCTTGCTCTATAGACCATGCTGACCTCGAACTTGGAGATCCACCTATCTCTGCTTCTGCCATGTTTTGATGTCAATCATCTAATTCAGTGCTTTTAGTGTAAAGTTATATAATCATCATTGTAATGCATTTGATAATAATCTTATTATCCTGAAAAAATCTTTTACATATTAGTAGTCCTAACTTACTCACCTTAGCCACTAAGGCCAGTTCACCAGTCTCCTTTTTTGAGACAGAGTCTCTCCAAGTACAGACTGGCCTCGACTTCCCTGTGCTGACATTACAGGTCTATAACATTCCTCCTAACTTACAGATCTACTTCCTATCCTTCTCTCTACTTGCCTATTTTCGACATTATAAAACGAAGAGGTTCTGAAATACGTGATATTTTGAGTGTGGCTTCTTTTACCTAACACGGTGTTCTGGAAGTTCATTGATGCCAAATCACATATTGGCTCCTTTTTTTTTTTTTTAAAGAAATCTGAGTTGCAGTCCACTATTCAGAATACTGTGTTTTCTTTATTCATTCAGCATGTGATAGCCGCATAAATTTTTTCATATTTTCGATAGTATGAGTTATGCTGCTTTGAGCACTCACAGGCAGGATATGCTGTGGACCACTGCTTTATCCACTTGGTCATCTTTTTATTTATATGTTCGTATATTTTATTTCACTGTGGTACACTCAAAGGAATGGACTCTCTAGGTCACATATCAGGTTTATGTTTGATTTTTAAGAGACTTCTGATTTTCTTCCAAATAGTATGCCATTACACATGCGCACTGACGAGCCATGAGTGTTTCAGTCTCTCCATATCTTCCCTAACAGGGCCTGCTTTATTTTTGTGATGTCCGATCAAACCCAAGGACTCGTATATTGTTTGTGAGTGCTCTGCCACTGAGTCTCGTTATAATCTTATTTAAAATTAGGGACATTGGGGCTGGAGAGATGGCTCAATGGTTAAGAGCATTTACTGCTCTTGATTAGGACCAGGGTTGGTCCCAGCACCCATACAGTGGCTCACAACTGTCTGTAACTCCAGTTCAGAGGATCTGATGCCTTTAAAGAAAGTCTTTAGAGAATTTTCTCCTTTACTTTAAAACTGGCTCTTTGTAAAACAATTGGCTTCTAATATATTCTTTTTTAAGACATATTTTATTTTTATATTAAGTGTATTCGTGAGTTTCTGCATGTATGTATTGCACCACATGTATGTTTGGGGCCCACAGAGGCCAGAAGAGGCTGTTGGACCTCCTGGAACTAGAGTTACAGATGGTTGTGAGCCTCTTGGTGGAGTTGGTGAGGAATGAACCTGGGTCCTCTGCAAGAGCACCAAGTGCTTTTAACTGCTGAACCATCTCTCAGCACCATATTCTTTTCTTTTTTTTTTTTTTGAGACAGGGTTTCTCTGTGTAGTTTTGGAGCCTGTCCTGGGTCTTGCTCTGTAGACCAGGCTGGCCTCGAACTCACAGAGATCTGCCTGGCTCTGCCTCCCCAGTGCTGGGATTAAAGGCGTGCGCCACCACCGCCTGGCCCATATTCTTTTCTAAGTCTGACACTTTTATCCAACGCATTCTCCCCCTCCTTCCTTTCCTCCTTCTCTCGTTTCTTTTTTTAAAAATTACACTTATTTATTTGTGTGGGTGAGTGGGGGTGGTCAGAGGACAACTGTGGGAATCACTTCTCCCCTTTCACTATGTGGGTCTCAGAGAACAAACTCAGGTCATCAATTTGGCAGCAAGTGCCTTTACCAGCTGAGCCATCTCGCTGGCCAGTAATATATTCTTTATGTTTCAAATACAAGGATCTTTTCAGGCAATCAGTTTGAAATTATTTTCTCCCATATTATACAGTGTACTTTTACTTTACTTTTAAGTATACAGACCATAGATTGAATAGGTTTGATTTTTCTTGGCAATATCTACAGTAGTCACAATGAGGCATCACCTCATTTCTTTCAAAATGGTTATTATAAAAAAGAGTAAAGAGTCTAAGTGAGGATGTGGAGGAAAGGGAACCCTTACACACTGTGGGTGGGAATGTAAATTAGCACAGCCATTATGGAAAACAGTATGGAGGTTGCTTAAAACTCAAAAATAGAACCACCATATGATCCAGCAATTTCATTCCCGGGAATATAGCCAAAGAGAATAAAAGCAGTCAAGGAGAAATCATCTGCATCCCCATGATTATCAAAGCCCTATTCACAACAGTCGAGAAATGGAGCCTTTAATCCCAGCACTCGAGAGGCAGAGGCAGGCCATTCTCTGTAAGTTTGAGGCCACCTTGGTCTACATAGCAAGTTTCAGGACAGCCAGGGCTAGATAGTGACACCGTGTCTCAAAAAGAAATGAGGAAACTGAAAGAATCTAAGTGCTATCAGCTGATGAATGTATACATAAAATGTGGTATAGATGTAAAATATTATTCAGCCATGAAAATGATGGAATCCTGTCACTTGTCACACACAGCATGGGTGAAACCAGAGTGAAGAACCTAAAAAAGGTGATCTGCAGAA
>CABHPR010093790.1:13863-40013 GCA_902168415.1 Peromyscus melanophrys
GTGGTGGTGGTTGGTGCTGGTGTGGTTGTTGGTGCGGGAGTGGTGGTAGTTGGGGCTTTAGTCGGAGGAATTGGTTTTGTATTGATAGGATAGCATAGAAACCTAGGATGAGGATGACGACGGATCATCACAGGAGTGGTTCCTGGAGGGCAAGCTTTTGAGTATGGAGATTGCTTTTGGAAATGATGTGATCCTCTCCGATTGTGATGACCCTCACCAGGCTGTGGAAATTAAAGGAAAAAGAGACTTTGAAATTCCATCATTTGAATTCCAAACCCTAGCACATGTATTAATTGTTATTTTTATTGTATAAATTAGTGGGATTAAGTTTGATAATTGTATATATATACATAATGGTTAACTAAGGATAGTTAATATTTTCATATCAAATATTTAAGAATATTCTGATAAACTCTATATACTTGTATTTATATTATAAAACGTATTTGTGGAATATGGGGCAGTATCTCTATATGCATTGATCAAATGAGGGTAATTGATATATCTGTCTCTTAGCAGCATTTCATTTTTAGAGTCTTTAGTACCTCCCTTTTAGTTATTTGTAAAATATATATTTGATTATTATGAAATATAGTCACCCCTGTGCTATAGATTATAACTTATTATTTTATTATATACAACTATGTTTTATGAGTATTGTTATTATATTTTATATATCAACACATAGTAATTATGTATACTTAGCTTTAAAAATTTTTTATTTTTTGAGATGATAGTTAAATAATTTTGCCCTTCCTTTTCTTCCCTCCAAACTCTACCATATATACTTCCCTTGTTCTCTTTCAAATTCATAGCTTTTCCTCCATTAATTGTTGTTACATACACGTATGTATATAGTATATACACATATATTCCTAAATACATAAATACAACCTGCACAGTCTTTATAATATTACTTGCATGCATAGAATTAAACAATAAATTAAACTTCAAAACTTTCACAGATTCACCAGGACTTAACAATATACAATATACAAGTGACAATTCATTGAAGAAATCAAAAGGGAAATTAATATGTTTCTTGAAACAAGTGAAATAGAAACACAAGATATCAGACTTCTTAATGATGTGTATCATTTCAAGGACCAAGGAAAGTAAGAGGACACCAAGCCCATTAGTAGAAGGAAATACATAAAGATCAGAGCAGCAATAAATGAGACAGAAACATACACACGATCAATGAAACAGAAAGTTGTTATTTGTGTGTTGAAACAAGATTGATAGACTATTAACTATACTAAGAAGAAAGCAAGAAGCCCCAAGTGTACAAAATTAGAGATGAAGAAAACATTAAAACTTACACGACAGAGACAAAAGGTCATTGGAGACTAACAAACAAAAGCCTTCCAATAAAAGTAAGTCTAGGACCTGATGGCTTACTGTTTCTCTCAAAATTTTAAGGATAAATAATGCCAATTCTTCCTAAACTATTCCAAAAATATTGAAAAGGAGGAAATTCTTTCAAAGTCATTCTACAAAAGAAGCATATGCTGAGACAGAAACCAGTAAAGAACCCCAAAAGAATTTGGCTACTATCTTTGATGAATATAGATGCAAGAAGACTCAACAAAGACACCAGCAAACTTCTTTAAAAAATAGAACACTATTGGAAATCATTTCAAATGAAAACGAACACTCCAGAGGGACCATTGGAAAATACTACCAAACCACTGCAAAAATTCAGGCAAATTCACGGTTTTGATTTCTTGACTGAACATGTAACTATTACAAAATGAGTATAAATAACATGTCTTTCTAGAAGCCAGGAAAAAGAGAATGAAGACATGAACCTTTCCTTATGTTACCCTAGAATCTTTTAGAAGATATAACCTTACAGATTCCAGTACAAGCAATGCAATTAAAAAATTATAAAAATATGGGACCTAGATACACTACTCCTGGGCACATAATCAAAAAAATTTGATCTTACTGCAGAGACATATGGATATTCATATTTATTGCTATTGTATTAGCAATTGCATACAGATTGCTGCTATATTAACAATAGCAAGGAAATGGAATAAGACTAAATGTCCACGAACGGTCGAATGAATAATGAAAATGTGGTACATGAATAAAATTGCGTTGTGTATATGTAAAATTCTGAACATGTAGGAAATTAGTAGAATGGAAAATATTATACTAAGTGAGGTAACCCAGACCTAGAGAGAAAAATACCATATGTACTCTCTTGTATGGATTCTAGGTTTTAATTTACATTTTTGAATTTATCTGGGGTCCAGTATGTGCAGAGGCCAGGAAACTAGAACCTATGGTGATTTTAATGAGAATGGCCCCCATAAGCTCATATATTTGAATGCTTAGCCCATGGTTGATGGAACTATTTGGAAAGTATTAGGAGGTGTAGCCTTGTTGATGTGTTCAGGTTAGGGGTTGGATTTGTGGTTTCAGAAACACTTGCTATGTCATTATCTCTTTTGTTCTCTGTCTCGGGCTTGTGTATCAGATGTAAGCTTTCACCTACTGGTCTGGTTTTGGGAGCCACAGCCATCCAAGGCTTTCTCAGAGGCCCTAATGAAAGGACAAAGGGAACACCAGTTTTGTATCCTTGTCAAGGAGCAGAATTGGTCAGGTCTAGTCTGGGGCTAGAGCCTAGGCCTTGAAGGAATTGTAGTTTTGGTTACTGGGAACCCAACTTTCTCTCTTTGGAGGTTGTGGTTATTAGATCTACGGCAGCTGTGTCTCAGGTATCCTGTGTTCTCTTTGCCATATTGTTTGATTTAGCTCTCTGCTGACCTTTGGCAATTATGTCCCTACAAATTATGTTTAAGATGCTGCACTTGTTAATAAATTTGCTTGGCATGATCAACAGCAAATTCCCAGTCCCAACTATAGCTCTTCTTTATTTCTCATCCACGATTCTCTTCAACATCTCACTGTTTGAGATTCTTGTTTTTGTGGGTTCAGGGCACTCCAGGGCCGTGCCTGCTTGCCTGCTGCCATGCTCCTTGATAAGATGATGATGAACTCTAACTCTCTGAAACAGTAAGCCCCTAAGTTAAATGTTTTACTTTATAAATTGCTTTGGTCACGGTGTTTTGTCATGATAGTAAGAAAGTACTCAAGTCAGTACTTAAGTTGGTGCTGGGGAGTGGGCTCACCAGCCTGTTCATGCTGGTATTTTTGTTTTGTTTTGTTTTTTTGATGTTGAAGACTTTGGCAATTTGGACTAGGAAATTAATTGAATGCTGTAAGTAGGGTTTAAAGGGCCATCCTAGCAAGAGCTTGGAAGATAGTAGTTCTAAGAGCAATATGGGCTATAGAGGAACAGCCTAAGAAATTTTAGAGGGGAATAACATTAGCCATTTGGCTAGAGACCATTCTTGTAATATTTTGGCAAAGAATATGGCTGCTTTTGTCCTTGTCATAAGAATCTTCCTGAGGCTAAATTGCAGTGTTTGGGACTGATTTCGTTGACACAGGAGATGTCAAGACAGGCGGATACTGACTGTGACATGTGGTGATTAATGATCACTCTTACGAGGTTCTGCCATGAAAAGAGCAAGCAGGGCTAAACAAGAAATAAAAAATGTACAATTTGAGGAGAAAAAGGCCACCAAGAAATTTAATGTTGGAGCCAAGTTTTGTGCTCCAAGAGATGAGAAGTTTCAAAAAGACCCGATGAGAAATGGACTAATGCAAGTGGTTCCCTTAGGGCAAGACCTCACTCAGCTAAGCTTCCAACTTATAGAAAAGAAAAAGCCTAAAGAATCATCTGTTCCCGAAAAGCATCAAAATGTCAAAGCCTAGCAAGTGAAATCTGAGGAGGAGGAGGTTCTGTTACATCCTAAGCAGGCGGCAGAACTTGGCAGTATTGGCCACAGGAGTAAAGGAATTGTAGGATACAAAGAAAGCTGCTGAGGCCAGGCATGTGGTAAGAGACTTCCCGCATGAAGATCCTGAGAGGCCATGGCTTAACATTGTGGAAAAGAAACCTTGATTGTGTTGGAGATCCGGAGATGAAGGAAATGCTAGAGCCATGGATGTCTGCCAAAGAGAGCTGTACAGAGGGCATGGGGCAAGTCCATGGTGGAAAATGGTGTTGTAGTCAGCAAAGCTGTGAGGACAAAGCCATTCCTTGACACCAGTCATGGCATTACAGGATTTGGAGTTTGTCCTGCTGGGTTTCTGTCTTGTTTTGATTCAGTATCCCCTCGCTATGGCTCTTTCCTCCTTTTTGGTGTAATAATGTATATTCTGTGCCATTATATGTTGGAAGTATGCAATTTGCTTTTTAATTTTACAGGGTTACAATTAAGAGATTTCTTTGCATCTCAGAAGAGACCTTGGATTTCTAAATAGTGTTGAGACTGTGAAAGACTATGGGGACTTTGAAGTTGGACTGAATGCATTTTGCATTATGATATGGCCACAAGTCTATAGGACCAGGGAGTGGCATGTGGTGGTTTAAATGACAATGGCCCACAGAGGCTCATATATTTGAATACTTTATCCCCAGTTGATGGAACAATTTGGGAAAGATAGTAGGTGTAGTATTGTTGGAAGAGGTGTGTCACTGGGAGCAGACTTTGAAATTTCACAGCAGTCTCAGTTAGCCCCTTTTGTTTTGTGCGTGTGGATCAGATGTCAACTTTTAGATACTTCTTCAGTACCTTGCCTATCTGCTGCCATCGTCCTTACCATGATGATGGTAGATGGGGAGCCCCTATAATCTGTTCCTTTTGCAAGTTGCTTTGGTCATTATGTCTTTTCACAGCAATAGAAAAGTAACTAAGACACCATGAGATGGGAAAAGGTGGCCTTAGGGGAAGGAGGTGTGGTGGATAACAGGACATATGTGATCAGAATCTAGAGAAGGGAATAAAGGGAATGGAAGAGTACAAATTAAGATGGTGGGGGGAAAAGGAGAGGGAGAGAGCACAACCAGAAAAATTATGTCTGAGAATGCCAAGGAAACTTGTTATATTATACGCTAGTTAAAGATAAGTGAAAAGTATTTATACTTAAAGAAAACAAAAGCCCATGGAGACAGAGCAGAGTGTTGGTTAAGATGTAGACTTGAATAACTGCCCAGGGTCCTTCCGATATTGCATACAAGGTAGATGAGTTGCTTATACTCTCTTTCCCTCTCTATTTATTTCCCAAATGGTTGTAGTAATAGTTTTTACCTTAAATGGTGGCAGCTAATATATGCAGACCATGCAAGAAAATAAAGGACTCACATCACCTTCGTACAACCTTGTGTCTTTGTGTTATGGAACTTGTGCTTTGGAACAAGTCTGTCCAGGCTAACCTCCTGTTCCTGGCTCTGGGATAATTGGCAGTGTTGGAGAATCTCATAATCCCTAAATATCAGCAGCATCAGAGATACATCTAGTGTCTCAGCACTACACTATTAAAACCATTCCTCACCTTTCAAGGCCCCTCCCATTTCCCAGAGCTATTTCCTCAGTGCTGTATCTCACTTCTGCCTTTTCCCCTTCCTACCACACCTGAGAGGATCTCATCTTCTATTTCACAGAGTTGAGGTGATTGCATGTGAAAATTTCTTTCCTTTCCCTCCACACAGCCATAAAGTCTGTGGCTAAGTAATAGTCCATCTTCCTATGTAAGAGCAGCCTCTGCCTATATTCTGTCTATATCTATTCCCACCTCAGGGTCTGTCCTCTCCTGTCACCTGCCACTCATGTGTTCGGCTTGTCTCTAATCTCTGGATACATCCTTTTAGTCTACAATGTCACTTAATAGCTCAGATATCAATAACCTCATTCTCTAATTAGTACAGCTCTAAAAGGATAGGCTTATTAGAATAAAAATCGGATATTTGAATTTTTTAATTGGTTATGAGAGAATAGTCATAATACGATAAGTGTCAAATTCGATTGCGGAGTAAGATACCATCTTATTTTTAATTATAGAGTTAGTTCTCTAAATGGCAGTTCTGACTATCGCTTTTATTACTACTATATAACTTATCTACATTCAAATACAGCTAGTCCTTCTCTGCAACTGTAACATTTGATTGTTTTAAGTCCAAAAGAATGATTTAATGTGGTGTGCCCTTAGAGACTGAGGTTTTTAGCTCATTTTTTATTGTTACAATTATGATGTGTAGAGTAATGATTTATATGTAGTAGGAACTAAAAACAAATGAGTGGATGAATAGATACATTGTTTGAAAGTAACTAGTTAAAGAAATAATTCTAAATGGAGTTGTTTAGGACTGTTTAATTGTTTAATATAGAATTTTCTGTTTTGTAACATAGCTACTTTAACCCTTAGTTAGGTGTTAACAGCAAAAGCTAGTTCTTGATCCTTAGAATATTAAAAAAATGCAAGAATAGTTTCTCACTAAATCTGAGAAATTACAGTATCACAAGTAGATTCTAGGTCAGATCATTACAAGTGCTCTTGGGTAATCTGTCCTTGTGTGAGTTCCTGAGAAAGGGTGAAGGATCTAAAATGTGTGTGCAATGAGATATGAAGACACAGAATACAAGAATAAGTATACCATTGACTATGTATCCTTAATAGATACTCATCCAGTTATCAGATTGGATTAATTCAAAGTTTAATTGTGGATTTCCTAAAGCAATTTTTAAATTCCTCTGATGTGAACATATCCTGTATTTTCATAAGCCTTAAAAGAACAAGATACTTCTTTTGAGCAGTCTTTTAAAATGGCATTTGCAGTTTTTCTTTTCTATTTTGATTTGTAAGTATTTTTGGTCCTTCAGTACACTTGTACAGCTGAAAGGCATTTGGCATTGAGAAGAATAATGGAAACATTTTAGCAACAAATCAGTGGGGCAAATCTTAAAATTTCCTAAAGTATATTTGAAAAATCTAGTTTTATTCACTTTTAGAAAGATCTTAAATGTGAGAAAATATGTCTCTTGATGTATTGCTTACACAAAGAACTTAATTAATTTAGAATTAGCTAAGTGACTAAGTTTAAGTGATATCTAATGAAGAATCTTCACTCTAAACATCTGTTCTCAGAAATATTCACAAAGTATATATATGTTATAAATAAAATATGAATAGTATGCTATATACTCACTAAGTAAAACATAAATTATTGGGCAGAATTTATATAAATGCTTGAACATTTTGCATAAGATAAAGTGATGGTGATATTTTAATGTCATTAAATAAATTGAATTCCCAATTTTCTCTCTGGTTCATTATTTTGAAATTTTTTGTATCATTTCCAAAAAACACTGCTCATGTAATTTACTTGATTTTAATGTACAAATGATATTTCAGAATTAATTTTTCAAGTGCTTTTCTTAATGCTGATTTAGTAGATCAGCATGTTATGTCTGTGGTTGGTAGTAATAACAGATATTATTCTTCTTGGGTCAATATTTCCCTTCCTTGATCTTGTATTTCAAGGAGAGATTACCTTACAGTGTATATGAGCTCAAGTACAGGAATTGGAGAAACATGGCTTCCTTTACCTTTCTTTCTTTCCAATATTTGCTCAAGTCCTATTATGACTCTTAGACATATATCTTATAATGAAACAGAGTCATTATGATCATGGGATTCTTACTATAGTGACAGAAGTTAGCAAACATGATTTGTAATATGTAAATAAACTGCTATAAGATTAAATGCTATGAAAAAATGACATGGTATAAAGGAGAGTGAAAAGTGAGAAAGACGTGATGATAAGGACTCTGAGTAGGAAATGTTTGGGAAGAGACTAATTAAAGCTCAGGAGCAAATGTAGATTGGTATTGAAGAGTAGAGTCTTAGACAGAGAAGAGGTATGAAAGACACTAAAATGATACCGGGGATGGAAATTCAAGGGTCAGTGAAGCATCTACTGTGAACAAACTTGAGTTGGTCAGTGATGAAGTATGTGAGTTAAGGGCAGTTGGGAGGACAATAGAATGTCTATATGTAAGGGTAAGGGCTTTTGTGTATTGCTTAAGAAAACCATTAGAAGACTTTGAGCAAATTAGTGATATTGACTCAGTATACTAACTTCTGCATATCCCTCAGAGTGAGAGACCATGAAACCCTACGGAATTTACACCATCTCTCTGATTTCACTTGTGTTTCTCTCTTCCCTTTCATTCCGTACTGTGTATATTGGTGCCTATATAGGCTGGCATACCCTCCTTTCAGACTTTGTTTCCTCTGCATTGATGGTTCATGTTTGCTTTTTTTCTCCTCTCTTTTCCTCCTTCAGGTCTTTAATCAAATGTCATTTATATCTGTCTACCTCATGTGCACTGGCAAATGTGTTCCATCACACCCTTTAACACCCTATTCCCTTTCCTGGATTGCAAACTTAAGTTATGGCCTGACTTCCCCTTGCTTCTTGAGGTTGTTGTTAGCTGTATGTCTTTGCTATTGTTGACTCTTGTTCATCTAGAATGGACTGATGGGTAGTGGGTGATCAGTAAGTGTTTTGGAGTCAGTGAATTGTATGCATTAGTGATAAACAGATATTTCCCTTACTTTATTTCTCGTGTAAGTCAAGGAGACTTTCCCCCTGGAGAGATTTTCAGGCAGTGGTTCTTAACCTTCCTAATGCTGCAATCCTTTAATATAGTTCCTCATGTTGTGTTGATCCCCAACTACAAAATTATTATGTTGCTATTTCATAACTGTAAATTTTGCTACTGTTATAAATAGTAATGTAAATATCTGATATGCAGGATATCTGATATTTGACCCCAACGGGGTTAAAATCTACAGGTTGAGAATCACTGTGTTAGGTGACCTCCAGAATTTTCACAAACCCTTAAGAAATCATTGAAAGAGCTTACAGGAAAGGGGGTTATTTCAGGGTCAGGTAGAAACCTGGTGTAAGGGAAACTCCCAGGAATCTACAGGGATGATCCCAGCTAAGACTCCTAGGGATAGTGGATCCACAGCCTGAACTGGCCACCTTCTGTGACCAGGCAAGACTACCAGTGGAGGAATTGGGACACCAACCCAGCCACATAACCTTTGACCTATAGTCTGTCTGGCCTATGGGATGTTCTGGGGTAAGGGTGACACAGAGAAGTGGCCAACCAAAGACTGGTCTAACTTGAGACCCATACCATGAGAGTAAGTCTACCCCAGACACTGCCTGGAATGCCCAGGACCCAGAGACTGGATGGCCCAGAGACCTAGAATAGAACCAGACACGACTGGAGAAAAAATGTCAACATAATGATGCCTAACGATATTCTGCTATACTCATAGATTGGTGCCTAGCCCAATAGTTATTAGAGAGCCTTCATCCAGCATCTGGTGGAAACAGATGCAGAGACCCACAGCCAAACATTAGGCAGAGTTTGGGTATCTTGGGGAAGAGGAGGAGAAAGGAGTGTAGGAGCTAGAGGGGTCAAGGATATGCCAGGAAGGCTCACATAATCAACTAACCTGGGCTCATAGAGGCTCTCAGAGACTGAACCACCAACCTGCATGAGACTGACCTATGCACTCTGCATATATGTAACAGTTGTGTAGCTTGGTCTTCTTGTGGGACTCACAACAACGGGCACAGGGGCACACGTTTCTGACTCTTTTGCTAGCTTTTGGGACCCTAGTCCTCATATTGGATTGCCTTGCCCAACCTTAACAGAAGGTGAGATATTTGTTCTTACTGCAACTTGATATGCTGTATTTTGTTCATATTTGTGGGGGGACTGCTCTTTTCTGAATAGAAACGGAGGAGCAGTAGATGGGGGGAGGCAGGAAGGAGGTGGGGAGAGGAGAGGGGCTGGGAGGAGAGGCGAAGAGGGAGGAGAAATTGCAGTCAGGATTAAAATAAATAAATAAAATATTTTATTAAAAAAATAAAGAGCCAGGCAGTGGTGGCACACGCCTTTAATCCCAGCACTCAGGGCTAGAGGCAGGTGGATCTCTGTGAGTTCCAGGCCAGCCTGTTCTATAGACCAAGTTCTAGGACAGTCAAAGCTACACTGAGAAACCTTGTTTCAGAAAAAGAGAGAGAGAGAGAGAGAGAATCATTTCCTTTTCTCAGTCTCATTTTGGGGTCTCAGTGTCTCAGTAACTAGTACTCAAGATGTTAGGTTGCCAATGGCAATAGCATCAGAAGCATCTAAGAGCCTGCTGATGAGACTGTAGATTCTTGGGTCCTGCACAAACTCTCCAAGGGCTTCGAATTATTGTCAGAGTTTCGCAAGTTCATGGAGTTTTTGTTTTGCTTTGTTTTTTTCATAAAATGTCTTTTTATTAGACTATATTGAGGTAATATCATCATGAGCATTATTGGATGGCCCAAGTCCTTTCAGTACTTCTAGTTAGCTTAGTTCGGAATACTAAGGGCTTGCTTTTCTTAATCTTTTGGTGTTTTTTCTATTTTTAAACCATAGCTCATTCTATATGCTATTTTAATTATGATACTTCCCTTTTTTAAACTTACTTTATTTTTTTAAAGCTTCTATTTTTTGTTTTTGGCGATGAGAAATAGTCAACATATCAGTGTACAGAGAATGCTACAAACTATGAACTCTCTGTGTAAGAGGTGGTGGATTTGGGCAAATCCATCTCATGAGCATGGCAGACACCCCTCACTGGCCATAGGATTCTTTATGTCAGGTTCTTAATCCACCTCTGCATCACACTTCTGATGCTCTGTTTCTCCCATGGCAGCATATAACAATCTGTAAGCTGTTTGCTAACTGCGGGAGCCAACTGCACAGTGGCTCAATAACTCGTTCTTTTATCCTGTTTAGGTTATCTCTGGTCCAGCTCTGTGCCATCTATTAGAACATCTAAAATACCTAGTTGCTAGGATTTTTTTTTGGTGTGAGGTTTATAATGAACCTGTATTGCATGGTATGGCGCAAATATACAAATATGGACTTTATAAATCCCAGTTAGCTCTGATGTGATAAAGATAGCCTTCTCTGTTGTGTTGAATGTTCTAAATGCTAAGTTTAATAAAGTTCCTTTATTAGGCTGAGTCAAGATTATTAGCTTATGACTTTCGGTTAACAGCTTTTCCTATGGGGCAAAGATTTAGCTTAACAAATGCAAACATCTGAGAACCTTTCCCCATAAAGCGACAAGTACAACAAGAGATTGCTGCTAGGGTGATTTTAAAAATTGTTTTGAGATTTTTATTTATGAAAGAATATTTCATTGTAATATGAAAAAAAATTACTAAATTGACACTTTTTCTTTCTTTCTTTTTTTTTTTTTGAGACAGGGTTTCTCTGTGTAGCTTTGGAGCCCATCCTGGAACTCACTATGTAGACCAGGCTGGCCTCGAACTCACAGAGATCCACCTGCCTCTGCCTCCTGGGTGCTGGGATTAAAGGTGTGCACCACTACTACCTGGCTACTAAATTGACACTTTTAAATATGTAGAATAATTTCCGTTTTATGTAACAGAGTTCTATAACCTTTCAGACTAGAAAAACATGATTTTAAGTAGCATTTGTCCTGCAGCTTAGGTTTGCAGAGTAAAAATACACAATGAAAGTGCCTTAAGGAAACCTGTCACTTTGTATGCTAATTAAAAATGAAAATAACTAAAGGTACACAGTTCTGAAGACTTCTCAAGACTGATGCTCTGTGCAAGGCCCTCAGAAGTTGTCTGTCTGCAACATGGAGCAGAGAGTGGTAGAAAGAGGAGCAACACCATCATTTCCTCTGTTAAGATATCTGGAAGGCACTCTAGGGAAGCCGTCCGTGTTCCAGTGTCTCCCACTTTCCCATTTACTAGTCTGTGGAGATTCGTAAGCTGTTAACATTTTGGAAGCTCAAACATTTACTAATGCAACTAAAGAAGTCTAATGTTTGGAGGTATGCTACCAAAATGTAATTTACTTTAGCAGAATAAATTTGGCAATCATTCACTTAGAGTTTTCGTCTTATGTGTTGCTTTCAGCTGAATTGTATTAAGAGGTCCCTTCATATGCCTTATGCCATCATAACTCAATAATGTAAGAATGTAATTTAAAGGAAATTTGTTCAAATGGTTTCAGATCCTAGCATTCATAAGAAACCTCTGCAACCTTAGCCTACTGCTGTGCTTTGGTTCCTTAGGTCTGAGAGTGTGGAGATGTCTATTTTTAATAGTAAATCAAGTGTTTCTGAAGAGCTGTCCTGTGGAATCAGGCACTCTTCTACTTTAAGCTAATTTTAATTGTATAAAATTAGTCATATAAATAATGTCATAGAAAGTCTCAAAACATAATGCTACTTTGTTCATATTATTGCCAGTTGACATGTATTTGTATACTGTGCAATGCAGACTGATACTGAAATAATTCTCTTAGGTGTATAGTATGAAATAAACACAATCTACAGAGATCTCCATTTGTGAATCAATAATAATATTTCAGTGTTATAAGCCCTACACCAAATATGCAGTACTATGTCAATAATCAGTAAGATGCAAAACACTCATTCTTCCAGAGTCTGTCTTCTCTCCACTTCCTCTCATGCCAATGTATGCTAAGGGGGCTGTTCTCCGAGATTCATAGTGCTCTACTGAGGTTTTTGGTTGTGTACCTGTTATTACCTGCCACTAATTCTATATTAAATGTTCTTAGGGTATCATTGTTTTTGTAGAGCTTACCCAAAGTTTTGAAAGTTTGAATTAACATTGTTTATTAAGTGAATAATAGTGCTGAGGGGGATGTTCAGTCAAGTGCTTGCCTTATTGAGTGAATAATTTTATTTCTATTTCTTTCTCAAGTGAATTAATAGGAATATTTTAACTATAACCAGCATATTTTCAGGTATCAGAAAGGTCTTTTAATTTTATTTAAATATTTCCTATGAGAACTATTAAAATGATCATTACTTTGTCTTGGTACATCATGGTACATTTTAGGAAATTTATCATGAAAGTTCAATTTTTATTTTACAATTATTACAGTCTCAAAACATCCAGGAATCATAAATTGTGCTACTGAAAAATAAAAAAAGGAGAGAAGTTTCTAGATAAGAGGTAGAGCACTCTCTCCAGTTCTACTTGGCCTATTTTGCTCATTCCTGCTCATTTTTATTTCCTTCCCATAGTCACTGATCAGATAATCCATACACATACATGAAACAGAGAGATCAAAGCAAGTCCATAGTGAGCAGTTGCCTGCCACCGTGTTTTAAGTGAAAAAGGCTGTTACCAGTAAAAAACAAACAAAAAATTTTCAAGTTTTGATTAACAATAAGTGAATCAAGGCTATCTGGGACTGCAGGAACTTACCATACAATATGAGATAAGAGCCAACAGGCCCAAGATCAAAGTTTTCTTTTTCATTCTTTAGTGTTGCTCCTGAAAGAAGGTCAGTGATCACCCACAGTTAGTCAAGTCAGTCAATAGCACTTTTCTTTTAAAATGAAAATTTTAAAATGAAAATGTAGAAAGAATTCTGACACTTGCTATGTAACATGATGAACAAATGCTGGCACCACATTTAGAGATGCTCCTGGCATTTTGGAGAAGATAATGTATACACACATCAGTGTTGTTGTGTTTGCAACATTGCATAACATGATAGTACTTGACTCATTATTTGTAAGGAAGCTCAAGTAATTTTGAAAGGACTGTTCTCAAGCAAAAGAGTATTGTACAAGTACTTTGGAATGAAATAGCTTGTTTGTACTTTGGGATTTTTACTTGAAACTAGTCGACTTCATAGGTTGCTGTATATTTGTGCTTATGTATTGTCAATGTGAATAGGTTATTGTGAAAAATGTCATCTTGGTAAAATTATCATATTATTATTATCATCACCACTATCAATGTTAATATTAGCCTACTGATGATTATTACTCTCATATGCGTTTATTTCAAGTGAGTCTCAAAAGTCAATTATGGCCAATCAGCATGTGAATTAGGTGTCAAAGTTTGGACTTTAAACTGACAATAACTTCAGAATGTATCCCAGTTTTGTGGAAATAATTCTGTGATTCTGAGAATGCAAAACTCAGCTACCATCATTATGTTGACAAGGGATCTTGGGATCTTTGTGCCCTCTGAAAGAATAAGAAGAGAGATTCACAGATGCAGCATCTGTTCTTACCTCTTTAAACTGCTAATGTGCTATTTTCAAATTAGCTTAAAAATACATAGGAAATCTAACTCAAACAGGAACAGCAGCAATGTAAATTCTACATTTTGCCTATCTTTAAAGTTCTTTTACTCAGGATTTACTGTAGAGAAAATACATCATCAGAAAAATCAACAAATTGCAAAATTGGGTGTACATTGTGCTATTAGTTAGGTCTTGATCTCTCCCCCACCCCCAAATTATCAAAATTTGGTGTGCTCTACCACCCGAAATGCTTTGTCCTTAAAATATGCTTGTGACTCTGAGGCAGCATGGCTCTTTCTCTTAAAAGCCATAAGAATGATATGATTGAGAATAAGAGCAAAAATCAGAACCTCAAAGTTAAAAGTCCTTACTTATATATTTATAAGTACTCACCTTGGTAGGAGATTCTCCTTTGAAACAATCAAACTGTTGCTTAAGTTTCCTTTTGCCGAATATTCAGTTTGGGTAGCTACGGTTTGAAAATTCGAGAAGAAAGAGAACGTTCATAGAACTCATCCTTTCTTAAATACCACTGTCTGGATCCCTAGTGAGTGGAGAGTAAGATTGACAGAAGCTAAGCTGTATCGATAATGTTTACTGAAACAAAGAACTGATAGCTGCAGCTGCCACCTTGGCAACTCTGATCTAAATGCTATCCAGCAGGGTGGAACTCTGCAATATGGGGGTTCACATGTGGGTGGACATCACCATCATATGGAGATATTTACAAGGTTTCATGCTCAAGCCCCATCCCAGCAGAGTTTGGGAAAAGAACTTTTATAAATACCTCAAAGTTTACAAGTTAAAATCTTATTTGAGGTATATTATAACAAGATGTTGAACCTGAAGTTTCTACTTCTAGATTTATATATCAGAATGAATATATGTGTGTATGTATTCATGCACTATAGGTTGTTTTATTTGTGAAGACATTTATTTTGGAGGAAGGATTTTAAAGAATGGGGAAAAATGAAGCTTTGAAAAAGAACAGAAAGGCTTCATGGGAGTTGAAAAAAAATCAAGAAAAGACCCTTTATTGCCTATTAACCTTAATTTTATATTTCTTTGCTAGAGGCCTAATTTTATTTAAATGTACTATGCACACTCATTTAAGCCATTGGAAATGGCTAATATGGGGATTACTGTACACATTTCTCCTGTAGCTAATGAACAGCTAGACTTTTAGGCATAATAAAATGTCAGTATAGTTTAGGTTCTGTAAGCATTTGGTATTTTCATTATCTAAACAAGATGAATGGTCACCATGCATAGAAAAGAGGGAAATTATAGAGAAGTTGCATAATCTAATTTTAATTTACATCTATAGATTGCAGTATATTACATGATTTTATGTTTAAAATAAATCCAGGTATTAAAGAGAGGTACCCATATGTGATACAGTCTGCTCACTTGGGAGAAAGTCCCTTTTTGCTGAACGTTAGGCTTCATTCTCCAATAGCTACAGTTTGCTTAGCTCCACCATGTTGTAGACTAGACAAACCACCCCGTGTAGACTTAGCTCAGGTGACCGTATAACAACCTCTTTAAATTTATGGTACCATTATGGGAAAGAACTGAGTTAGAATTGATCATTAGCTACCATATTTTCCTGGCCTTGCTGGGGCTTTGCTAATGGAAAGATGGCATTTAGAACTCCAGCACAGTTTCTGGCATGGATCTTGTTTTGCATAGCCTGATTGTACATTTCCATGACCTCCTAAGCTAACACTGGACATGTCCTGAACAGTACGTTCTCTAGTAACATGCCCATTTTATTAAAAGAGTAAACAGCCTTTCTTTGTGCTTGGTATATATAACGTTTTGATGCCCAGATACATTTTTAGCCAAATGTTTTAAAGTGACTTATCATTGTATGGATCACTGATTGTGAAGGACTTAAGGATGGACATTGTCAGAATTGAAATAATTTCTTCATGGGTCACAGGCAACAAAAGATTAGAGTGTCGGAAGCAGGCAGAACACACTTTTATTAAAAACAAAAGCCATTACTCAAGAGTAATTTTAACTAAAATTGGCAATGAAGGACTCCACTAGATAAATTCTCATACAATATTTAAAGCAGCAGATGCCTTTAGTCACAGGAAACTCAAGTTGTTCATGTAGTCTTATTATTATTAGTGAATATGATCATTTAAAAGACACATTTTCCCTAATAAATCTGTATCAATTGTAGTGTAATTTGATTCTCTGGGCAAAATTTTACCAGTATAATTTTAACAGAGCAGCTGTGCCTACTGGCAGCTAGTAAGACTGTGTTCATCATGGAATGAGTGTGGGGGAGGGTCATTATACCTAAGATTCCTGACATTTCCATTTGTATGCCTCTTTCAGCTGTATGTAATTCTGCCCCAGCTGCATATGACCTTTTTGGGAAGTGCTAGAGTTCAATGTGGTGTACATTTTTTTTGACATGGCATTGTTTTTACAAAGTTCATGCTTGAGAATTATGCCATCTAGTTATCCACAAAGTTAAAAAAGATCTATAATGTTTTAAGCAAGCTTACAAATTTGTGTTGAGCTCCATTCATGGCTATCCTGGGGAGCATGCAGCAGGTTGCTTGTTGTTTGGACTTCCCCGTTAGAGTGCACGGGGTGGGTGGAGGGTGAATTGAAGGGAGGACTCTGTCCATGCATCTTTCTGGTGGTCATTTCAGTGAGTCAGCTGGAACGAGTTGGAATGACTTTTCTAGTTTGTTGTTGGTTGTTCGTGTCTCCCTAGGAGGAGGGCATGAAACAAGCAGCCTGGACGTTACTGATCAATATTCCTTCTCTGTTTTAAGAGCTCCTCTCTCCCTTTTGTCTGTGTGCTCTTCGTGATACTGAAGAAGAGGTACGGCCAAAAGACAATTTCTTTCAGTGTGCTAGGTAATTTCTCAGTTGTGATTATACACTAAACACCAAGGAGTTGTCAGAAAACAATACAGAGGTATTTCAGAGAATCCTTTTCCCTCCCTCTGCCTCTCTGTTTCTGTCACCAAGGTAGTGACATATTTTGAAAAAAAGCTACAGAATACCACGAGCATAACAAAAAATATTTGAGGGATAAATGATGTGGTACTTTGTATAAACGTTTCTAAGGAGGTGGAGGAAGAAAACTGGCTTTGTTTAACAACTTTCCATACATTTGTGCTCAGTAGGCACAGAAGTGTTCATATTGTAAGTTATTTCTGAAGAATTGGTACTGAGTGATAAACTTTTAGATTTTAATGCTATTAATTAAATATAACACACTAGTTGATTGCTAGACTAGTTTTGGTTAATGACTCCTCTCTCTGTCTCTGTCTCTCTCTTGAAGTCTTTGGAGATATAGTAGGCTACTTTGAAGTATGGTACCAAATTGTTAGATAGGCAAGTTGGCAAGAGTAAATATACTGCATAGTAGTACCTCAAAGCATGATTTCTCAAAGTCAGTTTATTGACTATGTAACATTGTACTGATATCATAGATCATCAGAGTTAAGTTTGGGGGTAATTACTTATACTGGGTCTTTCAGAGTACAAGAATGTTGGTGGCAACTCCATTATCTTCAGCATATGATTTTACAGGCTTTCATGGAAAATCAACAGCAGAACAGCAAGGAAAGACCATGGAAGGAAATATAGGAATATAGCTCCTACAAGTAATACTTTTTTTTCTCATTCCACTGGCTATTTTGGCATACGGCCACATGTCAGTGCAAGAACATCTCAGAGACATAATCTTGTGTGTCCAGAAAGAAGGAAATCAACTCTCTTCTGACAACGTGGCTTCATATTATTATTTTCTTTGACCATCATTTTTCTCTTTAGGAATTAACCATCATTTTTCTCTTTAGGAATTAACTTTTCACTTTAGGAATTAACTAAGGGCTTTGAAGTTATTTCAAAATTACTATAGGGTGAAGAGGTCCAAGGAAAAACACCCTGACCCTGACTCATATGCTGCCATGGTGAAGTGAGAAATACAAAGCAGCACTGAAAATCAGGAAACTGAGAATGTCTAACAGGAACATAGGTGACATCAGTCTTCATCTTTGAATAGACTCAGCAAGGTCCTGTGTGCTTTGGTGTTGTAATGAGATACTGGAAAGAGTACACATGATTTGCTCTTCATCCTGAAATTTCATTCCATCTCAGAGTGAAATTTTATTTTATTTGCACATTGCCTAAGAATTTAATGTGTTCACTTATGATAATGGCTGGCCTATAATTTTCCTTCTGAGCTTCCCATGACAGAGAACACAGGAATCTTAACTACAGCGGATGGCAGGGATGAGTAGTCCATTGGTTTACACAGACTGATGGTCTTCCTCAGTAGTATTTGTCCACCTGGGCAGAGACAGAGAACATCGATAGCTGGAGTTACTTATAATCTGAAAATTAATATGGGTATGCTACAGATTTTAGATTTTGTGCATTGAATTTGAGTATCGAATTTTGAGTATCGAAATTGGATCAGCTTGAGTGAAGTTTTAGGCCTGTCTTTAATGAGGCTCATTATAGTGGTATTCTATTTGTGCTGAAATGTGATTTTATTTGTATGTTAATAAATAAAGTTGCCTAGGGGTCAGAGCTATCAGCAAGCCATAGCGAAAGCCAGGGCGGTGGTGGTGCACGCCTTTAATCCTAGCACTCGGCAGGCAGAGCTAGGTAGATCTCTGTGTGTTCAAAGATACAGCCAGCATTGGAGACACACGCCCTTAATCTCAATACCAACCATAGAAGACTTGGAGGTCTGTATAGAGAGGCAGTGACGAGGCAGTCACGTAGTTGGGTTTACAACCAATGAGAAGGAAGAACAGAACTCTTATTTTAAAGGCGAACGCACAGGGAGTAGTTCTTTTTCGGAGAGGTCTCTTGGCGGAAGAGGCTAGCTGGCGGAAAGCGGGTAAGACTCTTAGCTCTGACCTCTTTGGCTTTCATCTTTACATTGGCTCTGTGTCTCTTATTTAATAAGGCAGTTGGTTACATCTACAGCTCATACTTAGCTAAGTTACTTTGTTTCTCTAAGCCTCACTTAAGGAAAAATAATGAACAAATTGTAAAATGGTTGATGCATCTAATATATTCATATCTATCTAGAAATCTATCTGTCCTGTTTTTATTTTTTACTTTTTATATTTTTGTTTTCTAATCACCTTCAAACACAGAACAGGCCCCCAATAGTTGGTAGTTACTGTTATCAAGTGTCACTCTCAATTTGTGAATTTAGTATCAGTAAATATTTACTAAGTGCTGTCTGTAAGTGCATACTTCTTAGCACTACTTTATAGGCAGAAAATGGAAGCCGGTGATGTTCAAATAGTAATAAATAAATCAAGAGCACAGGATTAAGTGAGGTTAAAGGGAGTGTTTAATGGTGGGATCAGGAGGACAACACAGAAATATTGGAAACTCATCTAGAGAAGAGGGTTCTAACGTCCCAGATTAGACAGGAAAGATGTTTAAAGGCTATTTGCAAATACTGGAGCAGCCACACAGTATGGCTGGTTTCAGCCATGCTCAAGGTGATAGAACTCTGAAACTAGGGACTAGGGGGAAAAACATGGGAGGTGACATGGAGGATGTGAGCGGAGCAGATGGAGGAAGACAAGGGGAAGTTGCTGCCAAGGAGAACTTGTTCTAGATGGTGATTTGTGATGTAGGTGAGGAAATAGAAGTGATAAATGATCATTAAAGAAAAATTATCAAATGACAACAAGACCAGGCTCTAGATGTGGCTTAAGAGAGCAAGCAAAATATCCCAGACACTCAATGAGTTGGATACTAATTAATTAAAAATGTATCCTTTGCTATTATTTTGACACATAGTAATTATATCTGCCCTCCTTATGGCCTCTACATCTGTCACTTTTAGTGACTTCCACATCACTGAAAGTGATCTATACAATGCCATTGCTTGTTAGTACCTCTGCTTTTCTTACTTCCAGCATATGGACTTAAAATCCAACATTGTTTTCTTATCACGAATACTCTCATAGCAATCCCTTAGATATTGTAATTTCCAACAACTGCATTGCTTCAAGGTGTCAACTTGAAATATTAAACCCTGCTTACTCTAGTCTATTTTTTTTTTAATTAAATCACTAGAAATTGAAAATCTCAGAAATTGGTAATTTTTTTTTGCTACAGTCAGAGGTGTGGCTGAAGTCTTGATCAGTGTGTATGAGAGAAAAATGCAGTTCAAAATGATGTTGCCCTACAGCTTCCAGAAAAGAAGGAACACAACACTCCCCTTATCTTGATTTCAGCCTTGGGAACTCAAGCAGAACCAATGCATGCTATGGCAGATACTTCTAATCTATAGAATTATAAGATATACCAGGTCTTGTAAAGGGCTAAGTTTGTGATAATATATTATGACACCGTATGAAAAACAACACAGAAATTAAAGGGAGATTTCAACCTTAACACATTCAAATGCAGAATTGAGAATATTCTGAATCCTTGTATCCTGAGGTTTTAGGTCTTTCCCTGGTCACTAAATGAAATAATTGTTTACATGGTTGCTTAAGAAAACATTTTCAGAGCGATTCTAGATTCTCATTTTCATATCCCAGATTTAAGACTTTGTCTAATAGTTTTGAATTTTTTTCGGGGTGGGGAGTGAGAGGCTATGTCTTAGATCTAACCACTTCTCCCTGTGTCTATTGATGTTATCATGGCCTAAGCCACTGTCTCTTGCCAAGACTCTTGATAGTTTGCACTTTTCCTTTTTGAGACAGGGTCCTCCTATGTTTTTTGGCTAGCCTCAAACATGTGATCTTTCTTCCTTGTTTTCCCCAAAGCATGCATGGGTTACAGGCATGTGGGAGCATTCCCGCCTCCCTCCACTTTTGCTCTCCTCAGAGTTAGTCAATGCTAAAAATCAAATCCCTTATACATCCCCCACCCCATCCTAATATCAGCATTCTTAGGGTCTACTGCATACAAATTCCTAGCTGTTCCAGACCTTTATGTGTGATTCCCTTGCTTTGAATTGTCTTTCTACAAAAAACAACATCCTTGCTAACATTCTTTAATTCCTCCTCCAAATTCACTGGAATGGAGAGGTTATCACTGTTGTCTTGTACACACACCCAGTTTTCACGACTGGATCTCTTCCTGCACCTTATGTTTTTCAGGAATGATTCAATCCTTAAGTTTCATTTATATGTATCTGGGGCATTCAGAGTCACTACTTTCATGAAGGTTGAGCTCTGACTTCATTAAGGCAGTTTTAGCTGTCATTAGCTGTCTCTTTGCTACTAGACCAGCCCATGCAGACATCGTGGTAAAATCTCAAACAGCTGTCTGTGGAATTAGAGAATATGGAGCTCATAGAAAGAATTTTTGATTTCTTATACGTTTGGATTAATGGCAATGTGAGGTTACTTTCGTAAGTTCTGTTCTTTAGTCAAAAATAAGGGAGTTTTCATGCTGCAATGAATCCATTTGCTTTGTAGTCATAAAATTCTTTTCCTTAAATTTTTAAATAATAGAAACAATAGAAAGTGGAAAACTTCTCAGCCATTATTTTACTTCTGGTGTCTGAAACCATCTATTATCACTTTATTATGTTGGTACATACTTTTTTGGGGGGGGGAGAAAGGACTTGTTTGGCTTATGCTTCCATATCATCAAGGAAATTAGAATAAGAACTCAAACAGGGCAGGAACCTGGAGGCAGAAGTTGATGCAAAGGCCACGGATGGGTGTTGCGTACTGGTTTGCTCTTCATGGATTGCTCAGTCTTCTTTCTTATAGAACCCAGGGCCAGCAGCCCAAGGATGGCATCACTCTAGGCCCTCCCACATCAACCACTAATTAAGAAAATGCCCTACAGCCGGATCTTATGGGAGCATTTTTTCAATTGAAGTTCCTTCCTCTCAGAGAACTATAGATTGCATCAACTTGACATGAAACTAGCCAGCACAGGGATAATGTAGCTTAAAACCCAATTTAATCTACCATTATATATTTTCTCAATTGTTACATGAAAGCAAAATTTCTTAAATTTTATTTAGTTTCTCAAGGATGTGAAATTATTCTATCAAGTGTAAATTTACACAAGGCTTAAAAACTTCCTATGGTTATTATTTTTCTTTGTGAATCAATTAGGAAATATTGATTACTTTAGACATTTTTAATATTAAATTTAATTATTTTCTTTATTGATAAAGGGAGAAGAAGAAGTCACCTACATAAGATGATGAGAATTGGAAATGTCTATGTAATCAATCTTTTGAATGTCAAAATAGATTACATGTAAATAATGCTGGTCTATCTGAATAGGTTGCTTCCACAGCACACTACCTATAGATGGTGTTAGGTTTTGTTATAAACCTAGGATCCTGACTATCCTTACAACCTAGAACCTAGTCTAAAGGTTGATTACAAATGATATGGTAGTAATCAGTAGAGTATCCTTGATGATATATGGGAATGCATAAACAAAAATATGACTTGTTATGGTGATATTTTATTTGTACTGAAATGTGATTTTATTTGTATGTTAATAAATAAAGTTGCTAGATCCATATCTATCACCGTGCACAAAACTTAAGTCCAAGTGGATCAAAGACCTCAACATAAATCCAGCTACTCTGAACCTGCTAGAAGAGAAAGTAGGAAGTAGTCTTGAACGCATTGGCATAGGAGATCACTTCCTAACTATAACACCAGTAGCTCAAACACTGAGAGAAACAATCAATCAATGGGACCTCTTGAAACTGAAAAGCTTTTGTAGAGCAAAGGATATGGTCAACAAGGCAAAGGGACAGCCCACAGAATGGGAAAAGGTCTTCACCAACCCCACATCTGACAGAGGACTGATATCCAGAATATATAAGGAACTCAAGAAATTAGACATCAAAATGCCCAACAGTCCAATTAAGAAATGGGCTATAGAACTAAACAGAGAATTCTCAGCAGAGGAAACACAAATGGCTGAAAGACATTTAAGGAATTGCTCAACATCCCTAATCATTAGGGAAATGCAAATCAAAACAACTCTGAGATACCACCTTACGCCAGTCAGAATGGCTAAGATCAAAAACACTGAAGACACCTTGTGCTGGAGAGGATGTGGAGCTAGGGGAACTCTCCTCCACTGCTGGTGGGAATGCAAGCTTGTACAGCCACTTTGGAAATCAATATGGCGCTTTCTTAGAAAATTGGGAATCAATCTCCCCCAAGATCCAGCTATACCACTCTTGGGCATATACCCAAGGAATGCTCAATCATACCACAAGGGCACTTGCTCAGCTATGTTCATATCAGCATTATTTGTAATAGCCAGAACCTGGAAACAACCTAGATGCCCTTCAACTGAAGAATGGATAAATAAACTGTGGTACATATACACAATGGAATACTACTGAGCAGAGAAAAACAATGACATCATGAGGTTTGCAGGCAAATGGATGGATCTAGAAAAAATCCTCCTGAGTGAGGTAACCCAGACTCAGAAAGACAAACATGGTATGTACCCACTCATAGGAGAATACTAGTTGTGGAACAAGGATGACTGGATGGCTACTCACAACACCAGGGAGGCTACCTGGAAAACAGGACCCCAAGAAAGACACGGGGTTTGCCCAATGACGGAGAAATGGATGAGATCTACATGAACAGTCTGGAAGTGAGTGGGGGTAATGAGGGGCGAAGGTTGAGGGAAAGAGAACTTTGGGGAGCGGGAGATCCCAACTGGATCAAGAACAGAGAGGGAACACAAGGAATGTTCATGGTAAATGAAGACCACATGAGAATAGGAAGAAGCAAAGTGCTAGAGAGGCCCACAGAAATCCACAAAGATGCCCCCACAATAGACTACTGGCAATGGTCACGAAACAGCCTGAACTGACCTACTCTGGTGATAGGATGGCCAAACACCCTAATTGTCGTGCTAGAAACCCCATCCAATGACTGAGGGAACTAGATGCAGATATCCATGGTCAGGCCCCGGGTGGAGCTCCGGGAGTCCAATTGGCGAGAAGGAGGAGGGTTTATGAGAGCAAGAGTTGTTGGGACCAGGGATGGATGGAATACAGGGACGAGTGGCCAAACGAATGGAAACACATGAACTGTGAACCAATGGCTGAGGGGCCCCCAACTGGATCAGGCCCTCTGAATGGGTGAGACAGTTGATTGGCTTGATCTGTTTGGGAGGCATCCAGGCAGTTGGATTGGGTCCTGTGCTCAGTGCATGAATTGGCTGTTTGAAACCTGGGGCTTAGCAGAGACGCTTGGCTCAGCCTGGGAGGAGGGGACTAGACCTGCCTGGACTGCGTCCACCAGGTTGATCTCAATCCTCGGGGGAGTCTTTGCCCTGGAGGAGATGGAAATGGGGGGTGGGCCAAGGGGAAGGGGGCGGGGCTGGAGGGGGGAGAAAGGGGGAATCTATGGCTGATATGTAAAGTTGAATTATATTGTAAAATAAAATAAAATAAATTCAAAAAAAATAAATAAAGTTGCCTGGGGGTCAGAGCTATTAGAGCCATAGCAAAAGCTGGACGGTGTTGGTGTACCCCTTTAATCCCAGAACTTGGTAGGCAGAGCTAAGTAGATCTGTGTGTTCAAGGATATGGCCAGCATTGGAGACACACGCCTTTAATCTCAATACCAACCATAGAAGACCTGGAGGTCTGTACAGACGGGCAGTGACGAGGTGGTCATGTGGTTGGGTTTACAGCCAATGAGAAGGTAGAACAGAAAGTCTATATAAAGGCAAAAACACAGGAAGTAGGTCTTAGCTGAAGAGGATAGCTGAAGCAGGAAGGGTAAGGCTCTTAGCTCTGACCTCTTGGGCTTTCATCTTTACATTGGCTCTGTGTTTATTTAATAAGACGGTTACTTCTACAACTTGTGATCATAAATAGAATCCTGAAAATAACCAAATGTCATTGGTATATGGTTAAAGAAATTGTAGTTTATAAATGTTGCACAATTATTTCCTAAAAATTGAAATGTTTCTTTTTAAAAAAAAAAATCCAAGAAGCTAGCAATATTTACAAGACCCAGAGGTGTAGAAAGTTACAAGATGGACAAGATCTTCCCATGGTTATAAAAAATAAACAATTTCTGGGAAGAGGAGACTGACCAGTTGATCTGAATGTAAGTTGTGGAACATACTTTGTGACATAAAATTCCAATATATGCCTCCTATCTCATTTTGATTTTCCCAGAAGATTTTTATTCAGAATTGAAATATGAAAGTTTGGTTATATGTACAGTCATCTCCTGGTAACCCTGGGGAATGGTTCTAGGGCCTTTGTGCATGCTGTAATTTGTGGATGTTCAAGTACTCCATTTAAAATGATGTACAGTTTGCATTTAACTTATGTAGCCTCTCTGCATATATTAACTTATCTCCAGATTGTCTATAATTCACATGACAATGTGAATGCTGATGGGTATAGTTGGTATGGGTTATTGAAAGAATAATTGTAGAAAAGAAAATTCTCAGTGCACATATGATATACACATTAGTATTTTCCATGTAAGTTTGGTTGAATCCATGGATGCAGAATCCATCTGGGGTCAAATATATTGATGACATAGTACCCATGAATTTCAGGAACATGTTGTATAGAGGAATACTTTTAATATATACTAACATATTCTGTGATCTGTAATTATTTGACAATGACACTGGAGCATATTTTATCTATTCATCTATCTTCATGATCCTATGTTACAAGCTCTGGTATTGTATATCCCCCAATGACCACTTTTCCTCATGGTACAAGGTTAGGTTTCTGGAAGGATTATTTTATTCAATAACGCAGTAGATGGATGGTTATCACTCTCATAACAACAATAGATGCTTCGTAATGCTGCTCAGCTCTTTATTTTTGTTTTGTATAATGCTTGGGAAGGGGTTGTTAAGCCTTTAAGGATTATTTAGCCAAAATTTCACAGTGCTTTGGAATATCTCATCCTGACTGAAAAAAGAGTAATAATTCTTGCAAGAAGTTCAGAAAATCATCAATGATATTTGAGTCAGTAGGAGTAGTTATGGAGACTTTGGTACTAGGTGTTATGTTTGCTTGTGTTGTGGTAGGAAGTGTAGTGGAGGAAGGTGTAGTGGAGGAAGGTGTAGTGGAGGAAGGTGTAGTGGAGGATTGTGTAGTGGAGGAGGGTG
>CABHPR010093790.1:40023-51753 GCA_902168415.1 Peromyscus melanophrys
GATTGTATAGTGGAGGAGGGTGGAGTGGAGGAGGGTGGAGTGGAGGAAGGTGTAGTGGAGGAGGGTGGAGTGGGAGGAGGATTGGCTGGAGGACTAGGTTGTGGAGGTTTTAGAATGGGAGGTGGATTTGGAACAAAGGGAGGAACAGGGAATTGTTGAAATACAGGACCATATTGAGGATGGGGAAATACACCAAATCCTGGACCAAATGAAAAAGGGGATAGTTTAGGAAATCCTGGACCAAAGGAAGGAGGGCGTGGTCTATCAAGTCCTGGTCTAAAAGGAGGATGGGGTGGTCTATCATATCCTGGACCAAAGGGACGGGGAGGAGGAGGAGGCCATCCTCTAGGATCATGTTGTCTTCTAGGGCCTCTGTGACACTGACCAGACTGTGGGAGAAAGGAAGAAAACAATTTTAAATTAGATATTTCAGACAATTATCAGCACATAAATTTTCTGGGGTGGGTAGAATTTTAAGATGGCCACTAAAAGTCTCACTCTCCAAAGACATTTGTAGGCCTGATTTTTATCAGATATGCTCTTCTAAAACAAGTTCTATAATGCTGGAGGCAGAAGAAGCTAGAGATTTCATGCTGCAGCAGATGGTCTGTTGACTTATAATAAAGGTTCTCTGTCCTGGGAAGAAACACATGACAACTAGGCTATACTAGATCAGAGTGGCCTCTGGCTCATGGCCAGCAAGAAAGCAGAGATTCGTCTCATGGACATTTTCTAGTGTCCTGGTCTGTATCCATATTTACATGGCCTTAATACAAATATTTAAGACTTAGAGGCTAGGATCTAAGAGAGAATACATGGTATTTCATTTTCTGAGCATGGGTTACTGTGTTTTCTACATTTTCTAGTTCCATCCATTTTTTTCCTGAAATTTTCATATTTTATTTTCCTTTAAAGTTGGAAAATAAACTTTAAGGGAGACTGTTGGGAAAATAATAGAACAAAGAAGAAGGAATAATACTGAAACAAAAGGGTCCAGTGTGGGAAAGGGGGAACAGAGACCTGGGTAAGGGGAAAATCCACCCAAATGGAATATGAAAATCCCACAGGAAAACCTATTTATTTTATGATAATTAAAATATTAATGAACAAAGTCGAGGCCTTCAATACTGCAGTAAAGGGACAGAATTCCATGCACTGTGAGAAGGATAACCTTGGGATGAAGAGTGGAGCACACCTTCAGATTTCCTCCTCTGCCTTGTGTGGCACTTGAGAAGAGAACACAACTAAGCCAAGTGTCGACTACACTATGATAAACAGGGTTTTTAAAGTCCTAGTTTGTGGTTATTTATTATACAACAATAGAGAACCGTTACATGTTTCTTAGCAAAAATTGAAAGTCAATCAAAGAAAATGCTTCCCTCTCTGTTCTGAACATACAGGTTCTTGATGAAAAGTTAGATGGTATTGAAGGGAAAGAAAATACTGTAGCACCCGCGCTACTACCTGTTCACCTGTCCCAACGAGGGGCTGAGGATTAAAACAGAGACAAGACAGCGGATCATTAACCTCAGTAGAATGCCCTTTACTGAAGGAGGGAAGAGGCCTTAAATACAGGCTTACAGCACAGAGGGAGAACCTGGGGGGCGGGCAAAAGTTTGCTACAGATGTTTTACATTCTAGCATTACACCAATATGCAGGATATGCAAACAAGGAACCTCTGGTAAGCTGTTTAGGAGGAATGAAACTGGCAGGGAATTTGCATAGCGAGGACATCTGATCAAGGTCACCAAGCAAGGCAACAGCTACCCAAGAATCTTAGGAACAATTTTCCACTAGATACTATAAGCATATGTGACCTATTGGTTTTTCCTAAGATATATTTCATGTGAAGCTTAAAAATAAGAAAAATGGTAAACATATGTTAGAATAATTCTCTTTCTGAGTACACCTGAGAGTAGCCCATCATTACGAATGTTAAAGAACCCTAAGGAACAAGGAGGGGAAAGGGAATTGCGGACTTTGGTGGACTCACTGTGATCAACATGATTACTTTTCTGTTACTTGCAAAAACTTTCAAAATGTAATGCATTTTATGGCTTAATGATTTCTTGTATGCACTTATTCTTTCAGTGATGAAAAAAGAATATCCTATAAACAGCACATTAAAATGCTATCCCTGTAGCCAGGCAAATGTATTGTCAAGTTAAGGGCTTCATATTTCAGGTGCCTACCTTGGAGAGGCTTCCTCTTAGCTGATTAGTGCTGACCAGGAGGACTCTGGTCAGT
This sequence comes from Peromyscus melanophrys, assembly GCA_902168415.1. Lineage (NCBI taxonomy): Eukaryota > Metazoa > Chordata > Mammalia > Rodentia > Cricetidae > Peromyscus > Peromyscus melanophrys. The sequence continues at coordinate 42,272 of CABHPR010093790.1, forward strand.
TACTCGAATGGAGGAAGATGAGGGAAGAAGGCCCAGCACTCTCAGCTCTTATATATGTTGTAGTCTGATGTCATTGGCAATAAAAAACACACAAGTAGGAACATAAAACAACTTTGGTTGATGCTCCGCAGACAGGAAGCATCCTTGCCAAACTGGCTGTGTGTTTCAGTGTTCTTTTCATTTCCAAATCCGCTCAGTTCCTCAGTGTGTGAGGCTTCTTCAGGAAGATGTATAGTGAGTCAAAATGTGCTTTTGTTTGAGGACCAAAAAGTGGGACCCGTGGTGTATATGTTCTCTTTATTTTGGAGAAAAAAGCATGAATTGTTTGTTCTGGTCATTTTTCAATTTAGAAATTTATTCTGCTTAATCCAGAAGTGTTATATAGCTTTAGTTAAAAAGTAAAATTAAATAAAACAAGTAAAACCAAGATACTATGTCAAGGCCAGGCCCCTCCAGCCTGCCTAATGCAAGAGCTCTTCAGTTGTGTATACCCATTGCAAGAGTAAGGGAGAAATATGAATGGGAGCCGCAATGTTTCATAATACAAATTTATATAAATGAAGGTTCCTTCCTGGGTCTAGTGAATTGCCTTTACAAAAGAGAGAAAAAGGGGGAGAAGGAAAACAGAACAAAATGAAACAAAAACAAAACCAACTACCCAAAGAGCACAAAATCCCAGAGCATTCTGATTATTTTTGTAGGTCATCTTTTATGTGTTAGTCTCACATTTCCTACTTCATCTTAAAAGTAAATGTTATGTGGGATAATTGGACTCTCTATTGCAAGTTGGCCATGACAAGCCAAGAGGACTATTTTCCTCATCCCCTTTAAATAAAGGTTGAAGAGGAATCATCTCAACAGCCTTCACTTGAGAGGAACCTATTTCTTATGAAGAAACTATTACGTTTGAAACATCCTCAGGAATGAGGTTGGTGTTATTTATTATTATATTTAAAATGTAATTATTTGCCTGACTCCTCATAGTAGAACTATGGACAGTTGGTGGGTTTGAGGGGATAGAAAGTCTGTTTTCTGTAAGGATGTGGCCTCTTGTAGATTGACCATGCTCCAGTGGATGAGCCCACACCCTGGAGTATAGGGACAGTACAAATAAGATGTAGTGGGTTATTTAAAAAAGAAAAAAAGAGGACAAGACGTTGGGGAGGTAGAAAGGAGAGGGTGGATTTAGTAGAGTTTCTGGAGGGTATTGTGTAATGACTATGGTCTCTGGTGGCAGTGCAGGCCAGGGACATCAACACAGCCCTCTTCCGAAGATGGGCCACGGATATCAACATTACTTCAGGTAGCAGCATAGACAATGTACAAGTGCATAGATTTCCATGGTAATATGGACCTCAGACATCAACACAGCCCTGGCTGCAGGGCCCTGGACCCAGATAGGGCCCCTGGTGGTAGCATGGGCCAGAGACATAAACACAGCCTCATGGGGCAGTAGGCCTTGCACATTGAAGTGGCCTCCAGCAGTAATTCAGGCCTTGGACACCAACATAGTTCAGCCTCTCTCCACAAAGTACTCATCTCTTTATTCCTCCATTCTTCCCATGCCTCCATCGAATATTCTGTTGTCACAGTGGTGTTGGAAACTTCAACATGTTACTCAGTGTATTTTTTTCCCCACATAGCTCTACATGCAAATACTCATTGTCACGAGTCATTGGTCTGGCTCAAGACTTCTGGCCTCTGAAACACCTTAAATACCAGACTTTTTCTATTTTAGCCATACTTCGGATTTACATCTTCTTTGGTGATGACATGCTCCTAAATCTGTTTCTGAAGCACTGGCTTCTTTTTGTGGTCCAGAAACTTGTAGATGGAGTAAGTGTTGGGGGTGACCTTCTGTAAGGTAGAAAGGGCCAAGGAAAGAACACTCTACCCCTGACTTGACCCCAGGACCAGGGCTTGAAATCCCACCAATCCTTGAGCACAAAATCCTACCAATCCCTTGAGCTTGCCCCAAAACCTGCCACAAAAACCCACCAATCCCAAGCGCCCCTGGGAAGCTCTACCCCCCCCTCCAACCCTATATAAGCTATGTAATCTGTTCAGCTACTTGATGCTTCTCACCAGAGCTGAAACAGCCACCCTTCTGGATTTTTCTTTCCCAATAAATCTCTCAAGTGAGGTTTGTTTTGCCATGTGACACTTTCACTGGAATGGAGCCCAGATGTAATAACTTTAACAGGAGCCAGAGCAGAGTAGAGCTATAACACTTAGCTGGGGGAAACTTTCCCCTAGAGGAGCAGAGTTGTTACACTTTGGAGGACCTGAGCAGAACTATAACATTTCTGCTTCCTGGAGCTGGGGAAACTTTCCCCTAGCAGAGCAGCACTGTAACAACTTCCCCAGTGAAACCTTCCCCTGCTGGAGCAGAGTGGTTATACTTGCATTGGGGAAACCTTTCCCTGGAGCAGGGCTGTAAGCTAATGATCTCACAGTGACTTTTTGGTATTCCTTGGCTCCAGACTGCTAGGATACCTTTTTTAAATCCCAGCTGCAATGCTTACACCTACTCCAGGCACTGGATCTGGGCTGAGATGGCAGCCTAGTTTGTCAGGTGGGCTGGCTGGCATACTCTTCTGGGCAGCTGATTGCTATAGTTTTGTTTTCTTTACTGACTTAAACATCGTTATGTAGCTGAAGTTTTTTGTGTCCCGCCTGGTCTGCAGCTGCTCAGACCCAAGTAAACACACAGAGGCTTATATTAATTAAAACTGCTCATCCATTAGCTCAGGCTCACTGCTAACTAGCTCTTGCACTTAAACTCAGCCAATTTCTGTTAATCTATATGTTGCCACGTGTTCCACGGCTTTACCTGTGTACCATTACATGCTACTCCCTGGATGGCGGGCTGGCATCTCCTGATTCAGCCTTCCTCTTTCCAGAATTCTCCTTGTCTCTTATCCCACCTGTACATCCTGCCTGACTACTGACCAATCAGTGTTTCATTTATTAACCAATCAGAGCAACACATATTCACAGCATACAGAACATCCTACAGCATCTTTAAACTATTTTCCCCACAGACTTTAAGGAGACGTTTCCTACTTCTCTCACCGTGACAATTGTCCTGTTTTTTTGGTCTATGTGTGTTTCCCTCATGACTGAATTTTTATCTGCCATTGTCCTTTCCCTGACGTTTTTCTATATCTAGTTCTGCTTTCTTCTTCTTCCCCTTCTTTTCTTCTGTTTTCCCCTGGCTTTAGAAATGTTTTATCCAGGAACTTGCTCAACTTTGTTCATAGCAGCATTATTTGTAATAGCCAGAACCTGGTAACAGCCTAGATGCCCCACAACTGAAGAATGGATAAGGAAAATGTGGTACATATACACAATGGAGTACTACTCAGCTGTAAAAAGCAATGACCTCATAAAATTTGCAGGCAAATGGATGGAACTAGAAAAAATTGTTCTGACTGAGGTAACCCAGACCCAGAAAGAGAAACATGGTATGTACTCACTCACAAGTGGATATTAGGAGTAAAGTCTGTACAGGATAACCCACCTACAATCCACAGCCCCAGAGAGACTAGATAACAAGGAGAGCCCAAAGAGGGATGCATGGATTTCCCTGGGAAGGGGAAATAGAAGAGATCTCCTGGGTAAACTGGGGGTGGGAGTAGGAAGCAAAGAGGGAAGGGAACTTGAGGGAGTGGGGTGGTCAGGCTGGGGATGGGAGGGTTTTGGTGGCAGGACAGAGCGAGAGAGTAACAAAAGAGACTTATAGATGGGGGGGGGACCATATTGGGGTTAGGGAGAAACCTAGTGCCAGGGAAACTCCCAGGAGTTCATAAGCATGACCCCAGCTAAGACTCTGAGCAATAGAGGAGAGGGTGCCTGAACTGGCCATCTACTGTAATCAGATTCGTGACTACCCTAATTGTTATCCGAGAGCCTTTATCCAGTAACTGATGGAAGCTGATGCAGACATCCACAGCTAAGCACTGGGCTGAGCTCTGGGAGTCCTGCTAAAGAAAGAAAGGAGGGATTGTATGAGCCAGGGGGTGTCAAGGTCATGATGGGGGGAACACAGAGAGTCAGCTGACCAGAGCTCCTGGGAGCTCATGGACTCTGAACCAACAGTTATGGAGCCTGCATGGAACCAACCTAGGCCCTCTGCATGTGTGTGTGTGACAGTTGTGTAGCTTGGTCTGTTTGTAAGGCTCCTAGTGAGATCAGGACCTGTTCCTGGTGCTTAGCTGGCTTTTGGGAACCTCTTCCCTATGCTGGATGACTTCCCCCTTCTTGATACAGGGGGAGGAGCTTGGTACTGTCTCAACTTGATGTGCTATGGTTTGTTCAAGCACAAACCATAGCACATCAAGTTGCTTTTCTGAATAGAGATGGAGGAGGAGTGGATGGGGAGGGAGGGAGATGGGAGGTGTGGGGGGAGTGGCGAATGGAAGGAGAGGAGGGTGGAGAAACTGTGGTCGATATGTAAAATAACTATTAATAAAGTAAAATAAAATAAATCGTTTTACCCATACGTACACAAGAGAGCTCGTGTTGCAAAGGAATTATGCTCTGGGTGACTGTAGTGATAAAGACCATGTTACTTGCATTAATATTGAATAAAAGAAAAACCCAGGATTGAAAAAAAAAACTCCTTTAAAAACTTCAGGATGAGAGAGAAGGGGTGGCCATGGTAGCTGCCCAGCAGCAAAGCTGGCTGAGACAGAGCCTGTCCCCTGCTTTGAATGAGCCCAGCTAGGACTGAGCCAGCCTAGGGTGAGCTGGAGGCAGCACCAACAGTGTGAGTGTGGGCCTCCTGGAGCCTCAGCCAGGCAAGCAGGGAGTGGGAGGGGCAGGTTTTGGTTCCCACCATGGCTGTCACTCAGTTTGGGTCCTTTAAAGTTTGTACCTGCCTAGCAACCCTGTTCTCCTTCCCAGAGAGATTAATATGCAGATCTGACATCGGAAGGAAATTAACTGGAGATCAAATAGCTTTGCCCACCACAGCTGATTATTCCTCTGTCCCTAAGCAGACAGATGTGGAGGAGTGGACTTCCTGGGATGAAGACACACCCACAAGTGTGAAGACTGATGGAGGGAATGGGGCTGTGGCAACACAACAAAGTTCTCTGGAACAACTGGAACCTATTTCAGGGACATGACACCAGCTAGAAGGAAAACTCAGAAAACCGTCATTAAGAAGAGAGAGGCAAAAAAAAAAAAAAAAAAAAAAAAAAAAAAAAAAAAAAAAAAAAAAAAGAAAGAAGAGAGAGGCATTGGATTTTGGTATTCCAAATGATAGCACAGGTTTTTCCAGGAGATTGCCATTTATCTTTCAATCTTTATAACTGGGTGACTTAGATACCTGGCAAGAAAATACTGGTACATAGGAAGAGGAAGAAGACGCAGCCTGGCAAGCAGAAGTTCTGAGGCAGAAAATTGCAGACAGAAAAAAGAGAACAGCAGAACAACAAAGAAGATGTAGAAAGAATCTCAGTGTCTGATGAAGAAGCAGCAAAACAAAAACAGTGTGAAAATTTCCTAACACACACTTGCCCGTCACATCCCAGTGCCAACAAGGGAAGTCTGGGTCCTCAGCCTACAGCACAAGCATTTGTATGGACTGGAGATAATTTTCAGAATACAAACACAATGTTGGATCCTAATGTGTTTGTTGAGGCATCCAGGATACCAGGAATCACCCACAATGCTTTGAGCTGTTAATAATGAAGACTCAAAACACAAGAATAAGGAAACAATTATTTTCTTCAACAGTTCCAAATATAAGTCAATTGTTTGCTGTAGAGAAGTTATTTCAAGTGGAATAAACCAGACCAGTACCTCCCAAGCTAGTGTTTCTGGTTGAATAAACTGGGTGAAAAACAACAACAATAACAGAAACCTCCAGGGTGAGTTCAACACAAAGCTGACCAAGACCATGCCAGAGGCTTCCCAGTTACATTCTCTGTTGCATAAATCCTGAATATTTTTGTACCCACAAAATGGCTATTTTGGTTTTGAGCCCATTATCTATGTTTAAAAGGTTTTATTTTGATGCTAGTGGAGCTTCAATTAAAAATTTGTTATTTCAAAGGCTAAACCTATTAGGGATGGAACATGAAGTCCTAGTCTCATGAAAGCTGCTGACTTATTGTAAACAGTTAAGGATAGATGATTAAGAAACACAAGTTAATGACCAGTCACCTTAAACAGGAATGGAATGTTAAGCACCAGTCTTATGAAATGTGCTAACTTATTGTAGACTGTTAAGGAACACAAGTTAATAGTCAGCCATCTTATAAATGATCAAGTTCTTTAACTATAGTCATGCTAAATACGGATATAATTAATTACGAGGATAAACCTTACTTAGTCCCCTGTATATGTTTTCAAATTTAAGCTTAAAACAAGTAACTAGAAACAAGCAGTTTTTCTATTCAGATATACCTAATAGACAGACAGTCCCCAAATGCTTCAGAGATCTGAGAATATGGAATTTTAAATGTTTAATAAAAAAAAAAGCTATTCATGATAGAGAGACATGCCAGCTCCTGGCAACACCCCTATCTCATCCAAAAAGATGGATGGGCACAGAAAAATCTCTACCTGGAGCTTGCTTTGAATGTGACAATGCTAGCCACTGAGTAAAAAAACAAAACAAAACAAATCAAAAACTGCCTTTCATCTCAGCTGCTGCCACGACCCCGTCTAGACTGTGGAAAACAGGACACTGGGAAATTGATTGCCCCAGTTTGCCTAGACAGAGTAGGCTGGCCCCTCCAGGTTCCTCCACAGCAAAGTCGGTCCGATCTTCTGGGCCTGGCAGCTGAACAATGATGCTGCCTGAGACCTCTGCCCCCAACAACCACAGAGGATGCTGGGGTAGCTGCCTAGGTAGGCAGTAAATAAATATCTGTCATTTTTAATGATTTAGAAGCAGCTTGGCCTGCACTTCTGTTAACTCAGGTAAAGTTTCCTTCTCAGAACTCTGATGGTGTTTGACAACTAGGCTAATGATAGCTTTTTCAGCAGCAACCAAGGCATCAGCTACTTTCTCAGTTCTCTTTGTGTGCAAAATTTAGACCACAGTCCTCACTCTCTTAGAGCTATTACTAGGTCTAGACACAATTTACCTTGTTACCAGACTCATAGATGAGAAAAACTCACAGAACAGATTGCAATGTAACTTTTTACCACTCCTTTACTGAAAGGAACTTGTATTACAATGACTTCTTTCAGTAATCAACCACCTGCATCTCTTGGTGAATTAGATAGGAAGAAAGTGTTTTAAGGTGTAAAGTTTATGTGAGGATATGAAAGCTTAAGATGTGAGGATCTAAGAATGTTTTAGGGTCTAAAAAAGTGACTTAAGGTTCATAAAATTCAAGTTATTACATTGTGTAAATGCAAGTTATAAATGTCTGAGGATGAAAAAGTTTAAGGGGTGATAAGAAAGTGATTTGAGGCCGGGCGGTGGTGGCGCACGCCTTTAATCCCAGCACTCGGGAGGCAGAGGCAGGCGGATCTCTGTGAGTTCGAGGCCAGCCTGGGCTACCAAGTGAGCTCCAGGAAAGGCACAAAGCTACACAGAGAAACCCTGTCTCGAAAAACCAAAAAAAAAAAAAAAAAAAGAAAGAAAGTGACTTGAGGTGTATAAAAGAATGATTTATCTCTCTCGCTATTCTATTGTTGTATTAAGACTCTAGAAGTTCATAGTCTTATTAACATTAATCAATGGAATTCTGATAAGCTGTTAATCTAGCTTTGGCAGAGTACCACTTCTGTTATCATAGTCACAAGCTCAAGATTTTAAATTCCCTTGGGTTGTTTTTTAAGAATAGACTTAAAAGTGCTTCTCATTGTGCTAAAAAAAAACCTGTCTAATCTATGTACACTCAGTGTTCTGGATAGAGGAAAGAGTGTAATGCTTTGAACTAGAATCGTTTTTGAGTCCCCTATGACTCAAAGGCATGAGTGTATTGCCTTTTCTACAATGTAGATTTCAGTACAGATTATAAACAGTTGGAATGCAAATGTGTCTAAAACTTAGCTCTTTTTGTAAACTCAAAATTCTTGTAAACTCTATGGAGTCTACTTGAATACATCATATGCACTGCAGGTAAGTACTGTCAATCAACAGCCTAAGTTTCCCCAACAACTGCCTGTTTCTGAGGGTGGAATCTCCCCCACCTTTCCTTGGTCTTGGGACTCCCCTCCCTCAATTACCAGGACCTAAGAAAAAAATTTCTCCCTAAACTTCTTAACTTTATCTTCTGCTCTGCCAGCATCCTGCCAGGTCCTCTCAAAATCTGCATCCCTGACAGCTTCAAGTGGCTTTCCCCAAGTTGTCCTACCTCAAAGACTGCTTCAACTAGACCTGAGCACCAGATGGTCCCACAGAGCCTGGACAGAAGTGAATAGCAAGATATCCTAGGACTTGGTCAGTATCCCAGCTATCTCAGGTCTCCCAAAGATGCCGACGCCTCCAGAAAGCAGGAAGCAGTCTAGAGAACATGGTGTCCCCATTCCCATCTCACCAGCTACCCCTTCCTATTTCCTCACTTTTTTATAATAAACAAAAGGGAGGACTATTAGCATTCAGGCATTTACACTAGCTTGCTCTCAGGGACCTAGCAGGACAGGTCAGTAGCAGCAGCCAAGAGATGTCACTATGGCTACTGTAGCCCCCAAGTAGAGCACGCTCCCTATGCACATGAGCTATATCCCCTTATAAAAGGCAAGCCTTTCCTGGCCCCCTCTCTCTTTCCTTCTGGTCTCTCTCAGAGGCCACCACTGCACCTCTCCCCAATAAACCTCCCATGTGAGCTCTGTTGCATGGTGTGACTTTGTGGTGCCCCATGGCTCTAACCCATCAAAGTCATTGTTCCACCATTGAACTATTATAGATTATCTTCATTGAGATGTGAAGAATGTTAGTGCAAACCACTATTTTTCAGTCAAACCATGGTGACCTGGTGTGAACCACCAGTCTCTTCATAGCACCAAAACCTAGTGTGAACTACTATTCCTTTCTCACTGTGTTGCCACAAGCAGTTGATTAGTCTCTATTTGCTCCCGTGTCCCTGTTTGTAGAATGTCAGTGATGACAGGAATTGTAGAGTGGTTCTTTCTGAGTTTGGAATAATTTGCCATGAGTTAAGCTTCTATTGTATAGTTTGGCACATATGTGTTGTATACAATAATCTTCCGCTGCAAAATCTTTTACCATTTTTTTCCCAATACAGTGACTCACGATGCAGTTCTGTCTTTTGCAGAATTCGCTATGTAGAACAGGCAATTCTTGAACTCACAGAGATCCGCCTGCCTTGGCCTCCCAAGTGCTGGGATTAAAGGCGTGTGCCACCGTGCCCAGCTGCAGCTATCCTTTCTTTAAAGTTTTGATCAATTTTTTGGTTTTATTCAAGTATATCAAGAAAGGTTATATATACTGTGCATATGCATCAAAACATTAAGTTGTGCCAGTTAAATACATACAATCTTTTTTTTTTTTT
>CABHPR010093792.1:6313-18691 GCA_902168415.1 Peromyscus melanophrys
CACAGAGAAACCCAATCCCGAAAAACAAAAAAAAAAAAAAAAAAAAAGAGAAAGGTTGATTTTAGTTCACAGTTTTGGAGTAGGGCCCTTTTCCTCCAGGCATAACATGCTCACCCCATTGCCACCTTGCGGTTGAGTTACCTTGGCTTGGTAGCTATGGCAACCAATTGAGTGGACCAGCCTAGAGGTAGCTATGTCTATGGTGATAACAATAGAGCTGTTTACATTCCCTATAGAATAATAGACAGGAAGTCATGGGACCCTCATCTGGGAACCCAACCATTATTCCTTCCTGTATATCCCCATCTGCAAGTGATCTTGGAAGATCCTAGTGTGTATGGAAAGTGGAAAGTTAATTGAGAGGGGACTTTGACATAGCCATGAGGCTGTCATCTGTTTTGGAGGCACCCATATTCCCGTAACTAACTCACCTGAGTTCTGTAAATAGGCACACATAAATTCCTTGGTTTTCAAAGCTGGATTTTGATGGAACTGCACTTTTGTCTGTCCTTGGTACACTATCTGGGGTGAACAGATGTTTGTTTCAATTTCTCTGAGAAAAGATAGTACAATCAGGTGTCAGTCAGTGGTTAGTTAGCCCATCGCCAGCGGCGAGACAGCACATCCTGGTCGGTGCACATAAGAAAGGAAGCTGCTCCCCTCACAGTGACCAAGAAGTGAAAAATGAAGAGAAAACCAGGATCACCATATCCCAGAATAAGCCAACTTCCTCATACCCCATGCCCTAAAGGTCACCTAGAGGCTCTATACTCCCAGGACCAAGTCTTAAGCACATGGGCCTTTGGAGACATTTAAGATTCAAACTGCCACAGTACACAATGTGCTGTTCTTGACAGAGCCAGTTGTGAAAGGCTTCTCACATCTGGAGGGCTCAGCTGTAAGGAGAACGAACACCTGTGTGATGTCATGGCCTTTATGGGGAAACAGATTCAAATCCTAACGTAAAATGTGATTGCTTAATGGATGGAACTAGAAAATGTCATCCTGAGTGAGGTAACCCAAACCCAGAAGGACAAATATGGTATGTACTCACTCATAAGTGGATTCTAGATAGAAAGCAAAGAACAATCAGACTGCAACCCACAGAACCAGGGAGGCTACATAGCAGGGGGGACCCTAGGATGACTGTGGCTTAGAATAAGTTTTGGTTTTACTCAAAAATAAATAAATAAAGTTGTAATAAATAAATTAAAAAAATGGAATTGCTTTAACTCCAATACCATCACTTACCAGACGTTCACTCAAGGGTGTGTTTTCAACCTCAAGTCACAGGATTTCAGCTGAGACGTGTGTCTGCGGGCATTTCTGTATTTAAATCCACAGGCAGCTTAGGAGAAAGATGAGTTATTGGCTTCCCTGGCTGTGTTTGGCTTTCTTTTCCTCCCCTTGGCCTCAGAGTTCAGTGCTCATTCTGGAAACAAAGGTTCAGACATGCTTAGAACAGATACTTGAATTGTCAACCCAGAACTGAGCCATGGTTAAACTTGAGGAACAAGGAGACACTTGTTAGTGGACAATGCTGGAAAAATCTAAACAAAGACACCGGTAGCCAGAAAGATAGCTCCTGGGGACACCCCAGCAGACAGTATATGCTCCAATGCCCTAAGAGGAACTTCCCAGGAGGCAGCAGAGTGAGTACAGCCCCTGAGTTAAATTCTGTCAGGTGGAGGAGGAAACAAGGCTTTGGGAGGGAGTTCTGGAACCACAGTACTACAGAACCACAGTACTGTGTGAAACATGGCTGTGACTTCACATGTAAGGAATACCCAGACTCAAGACCAGGCTAAGTCACGGAACTGCTTTGGGCAAATCTCAGAGCAGCTTACAGTTTCCTTCAGGGAACCATTTTAAAAATCCATTTTGAAAACATAATTTTTATTAGCAAATAATAATGCATGTTTATGAGACACAATGCAGTATCTTGATATATGTTTATTATAGAATGCATAAATCAGATGACCAAAGAAGCAATTATTTCCTAATTATCATGAAAAGGAAAAATAAGGATCCTCTCCTTTCACACAATCATATCTCAATTATGTATAAGAAAGAGAGCTAAAATGTTTACAGATGAGAGAAAAATTTTAGATTCCTAGCAAAAGTGTATCTCAGTTATCAACTGAAACTTTTTTTCTAATTTAATCTTCCAGAGTGTGGTGATATTTTATTTGTGCTGAAATGTGATATTTTATTTGTATGTTAATAAATAAAGTTTGCCTGGAGATCAGAGGTTATAGCGAGCCATAAACAGAAGTTGGAAGATGGTGGCACACGCCCTTAATCCAATCACGTGGCAGGCAGAGTTTCTGTGTGTTCAAGGACACAGCCAAACTGGTGACACAAACCTTTAATCCCAGTACCAACCATAGAGACCTGGAGGTCTGTATAGACAGGCAGTGATGAGGAAGTCATGTGGCTGGGCTTAGAGCCAATGAGAAGGCAGAACAGAAAGGCAATAAAGGTGCAGGTTAGACAGGAAGAGGTTCTCTTAGGAAGCTACAGCGAGGTGGTGAGCTAAGGTTAGTTGGTGGCTATTGCTCTGATCTCTACGGCTTGCACCTCTATATTTGGCTCTGTGTTTATTTAGTAAGACTGTTTAGAAATTCGTCTACACCACAGTTTCTATATGATTTCAGACACGGTGCACAAGCCTTCAAAAGGATCCCAGCTCCCCCGAGTCCACCAAAAGCATTACTTATTTTCTTCTCTACTTCCAGTTAGCCCCTGAAATTCCCTAATTCTGCTGACATTACTCTTTAGTTCCTGCACACATTTAACAAAGTATTATTAAAACTAAAATTTAAATATCTTATCAATCCATTTGAATAGAAAAAGGGAAATCTGAATTACAGATTATTTTAAAAGAAATTAACTTGACTTAGTAGCAAAAAATGAATTTTGTTATATTAAAAATAAAGAATCTGAAAGAGTAGGGTCCTGTATAAGAATGAGCTATAATCAGCACCAGATTGTTTTACATTTTTATTTTGTTTTATATTTTTGTAAAGAAATTTGCTAATTATTGCCCCAGCTAGCATATGGCCTTTAACCCTTGGCACACTGTTACTATGTTTAGCAAACACAACTTTTCTCAACTTAGACTCTAGAAAGCACACAGAGCTTTGTTGAAAGTCTCCAGCCTGTGAAGAGATGGAAAGGGGATAATCAGTGGGTACAGGGGTACAGTTAGGTAGGAAGAATCTATGGCTAATAATAAGTATGTGAATATTTCAAAGTTGTTGATAAAGAGGATTTTTAATGTTCCCAACATAAAGAAATACATCTGAGGTGAGAGAGATGCCGATTACTCTGATAATTAAATTCACACTAGATCATATATATATATATATATATGTAATTACTTTATGTCATTTAAAAATTTTTATGCCTAATACATGCAAAGCCACAAGTTTAGTTTATAGTAATATGTACACATACTTACACACATCATACTTTTTTTTAATGTGGAAGTTTTTATTTTTCCTCAGAAATCTATTAAAGTATTTTTCAGAGGTAAAAGGCACATAAAACAAGCAGTTTCTTAATGCATCAGACTCTATAGGCTTGAATTCACTGTTGTATTGATCTGAATACACTAAATCTATTCATTGTCATTTTTCAAAATTCATGTCCAAACAGGCATCTCCCTGAAGGCCGGATTCCTCTTTTTTTCTATCTGTGCAGGCTGCTGTGATCTGTCAGTAATGATTGGTAATGATACTCTTTCACACTTCTCTCGTTTTGCTTAGAGTTCCCCCAGCTGCATAGCCCACAAACTTCCTCCTCCAGTTGTCCAAACTGGATCTGGTATTTGTTAATTGCCCAGTCATACTCTCCCACTTCGTTCTGAGCCCGACTAGACGTGTACCTACTGCTCTTGAAGCCATACTGGGGCCTTCAGAACTTGTCTTCCTGGAAACAAAAATAGTTCATGAAATGATGAAGTCCCTTCTAGGTTTTTTTCTATGTAGTGATAGCCTTTTATAAATTAAAATAGGCAATAGCTCATTAGTATATTTGTCATTCTGTATGTATGTTCTACCTCTGTTTAGGATATTTTATATACTGATACATATTAAGAATATTGTTGTCATATTGCACTATACATTTCTATCTCTGATTAAGATATTTTATATATTGTCACAAATTCGAGGTCATTGTCCTTATACTGTATGTCTGTAGAATGTTTTTATAATGTGAAGCCTTAGTTTTTAAGTTATTTAGGTTGATAAAAATTACAAGTTTATAGTCACCCATGCTTGTCATGTTTAAAGTCATGTTAGTTAGGTTTTCTAGATATACAAAATTAGATGTCAGATGGATAGGCAGTCTTCAAACACTTCATAGACCTAGAGAATATGGCATTTAAATGTTTTAATAACCTAAAATTCTGTTGATGTGAGACATGATTGCTCCGGGCAGCATCAATCTACTCCTGTGAGAATGTTGGGTATTGAAGACACTTCATATGGAGTTTGTCTTCTTCTTGGCAAAAAAAAAAAAAAAAAAAAATGACCTGTTGGTCAAATAACTGTCCTTGCCTCGGCTGCTGACAGTAAGCACATTGTCCATTATGGACAAGCAGGATACAAGGAAAAGCAACTGCTGAACCTTGCCAAGATAAGGTAGGAGGGTCTTTCAAAATTCCTGCTTCTGAAATTGGTCTGTCAGATATTCTAGGTCTATAGCCATAAATGGATACCCCAATGTTGCAGAAAAAAATTGGATGACTGTCTAGGCAGTCATAGGTCTCCATCATTTCTTGCATCTCTCGGAAGCTGCTTGCTCACACTTCCTATTTACTCAGGTAATATTATTTTCCTTCTTAGGTCTTCGATGAGATTGAAGACTAGATAGTTACAGTTACAATCCTCTTGTATCTTAGCTAAGAGCACATTGGGTACTAGATTCAGATTCTTCAAGATAGGCCAGCTTTTGGAGTAATCTCAGTAATTTACCATTTACCTATGTTTTGGACATTTAGTATGTTTCTTACTTGACGTTGTTCTTGTTGGTTGTAATTCCATTTTGTTTATGTTATTACCCTTTATTTCTTCTGGACAATACTTGTTAATTGTTCTTATTGTATATAGTTTGTATTAGGTTTAGAACCTTCTTATTTAGACAAAAAGAGGAAGTGTAGTGGTATTTGCTCCACACATGACCTTGGGCTATCTGGCCTGAAAGAGGTGGTGCTTCTTGCCTGCATATATAACCTCTTAAAAGGAAAGGGGGAGGGGTCATGCTTGCTTTTTGGCATGATGGGACACCAGATGGCCAGGTGCATTTGCTCCCAGGGCAGAACAGAAGATAACTTCAGCTCTTTACTTGGTCCTGTATTTGTGAGTGTATTTCCCTAATTTATATCTCAATAAATCCCCATTGCCCATTAAACAGACCACATGGATTGATCTTAACAGTACAGGAAGTTATATTAACTTCATTAGCTAGTTCCACAAGTGTGGAGCACATAGTTGTTTTTACCCTCTAAGGATAATAAAAGTACTAATTTTAAAGCAGAGCTTTTGGTAGGAGATATGGCTCAGAGGTTAAGAGCACTTACTGCTCTTGCAGAGGACTTGAGTTTTGTTACCATCATCCACATAGCAGCTCACAACTGCCTCTAACTCCAGTTCCAGGGGATCCAGCACCTTCTTCTGGCCTCCATAGCCTACTGCAAATATGTGGTGCACATAAACTCATGCAGACACACACACATACATAAATCTTTTTTAAAAACCAGAGAGTTAGCCCAGTGGTGGTGGTGCATTCCTTTAATCCCAGCACTTGAGAGGCAGAGGCAAGCAGATCTCTGTGAGTTCGAGGCCAGCCTGGGCTACAGAGTGAGTTCCAGGAAAGGTGCCAAAGCTACACAGAGAAACCCTGTCTCGAAAAAACAAACAAACAAACAAACAAACAAACAAAAACAAAAATAAACAAAAACAGAGAGTTTATCATATGGAAAGTATTCATTGTTTTAAGTTCTTAGCATATTTCTACAAAATAACTACAGATCATTTTTCTCCAAATCATTCTAAGTATGTAACAACATTGAAAATGAACATCAATATTTCTTACTACCATTGGAAATGTTTTCACAGTCATCATAGTACTCCCGAAAGAAAGCTTATTTTCTTCCATGGGGTCTGTCATATCAAAGGAAAGGGACATATTAGTATGTTTTTTTCCTGTGGCCGATGCTGATGATCAAGTGCTTAACTACAGTTTACCTGAAACATTTGGATTGTAGGCAACATGACTGGTCTCTAGGCATCCTGTTATAGTTAAAACAAGATTCCCTGATCATACATTTTAGCCATTTTAGTCCTCGTTATATTTGCTAGGCAATGAGTTGGATTGTCTCCCAAAGAGAGATGCTTCAATTCTAATCACCTGTGCCTGTTAATGTAACCTTATTTGGAAACGGGGACTTTGAAGGTCATATTAAAGTATGGTGGGCTCTACAATCAATGACTGTTGTCTTAAGAAAAAGAAGTGATTTGCGGGGTTGGGGATTTAGCTCAGTGGTAGAGCGCTTGCCTAGCAAGCACAAGGCCCTGGGTTCTGTCCTCAGCTCCGGGGGGAAAAAAAAAAAGAAGTGATTTGCATACACACTAAGACACATAACCACATTCACAGACATATACCACACTACAAACACAGGCATGAAGACAGCTGTAGGCTGAAATGGTACCACTCTAAGTCTAGAAGTTTGAGAATTGCTTCAGAGCTGAGGGTGTAGTTCAGCCATTTGCCTAGTATGCATGAAGTTCTAGGTTCCATCTTGAGCACATGCAAAGAAGGGATAGTGAGAGAGGTGGGGAGGGAGAGGAAACATGGAGGCAGAGATGAAGGGAGAGAAGAGAGGGATGGGAGAATTATTTACAGCTGTCAGAAATTAGAATACAGTTATGGAATTGCTTTCCCCCAGAGCCTCCAGAAGGAAGAAACCCTACTGACATATTGAGTCCAGACTTGGAGATTCCAGAACAGGGGGGACATCAGTTTCAGTTTCCTTGAGGTCATCTGTAGCTCTATGAAATGTGTATATTTCACTTACAATGAATCTAGTCTTTAATGGATGTCATGTTTAGGGTTTGTGTGAGATGGCTCAGTAGGTAAAATGTTTGCTGCACAAGGATGAGGATCTGAGTTCAGATCCTCCAGAAGCCACATAAAAAGCTGAGTGAGTAAGTACATGTCTACAACCCTGGCACTGGGAAGCTGAGACAGGACAATTCTAAGTTTAGTGAGAGAAGCTAATTAAAAAAACAAGATGGAAGAGCAATTGTTGAAAATATTCCAATGCTAACCTCTGGCCTCCATTTGAGTGCACTCCTACATGCTGTGGGATAATGCTTTTGTACACTGGTTTAATAAAATGCTGATTAGCCAGTAGCCAGACAGAAAGTATAGGTGTGATAAACAAAGAAAATTCTGGGAAGAGGAAGGCTGAGTCAGGAGACACCAGCCTGCCGTCCAGGAAGCAGCATGTAATGGCACACAGGTAAAGCCATGGAACACGTGGCGTCATATAGATTAACAGAAATGGGCTGAGTTTAAATGTAAGAGCTAGTCAATGGTAGACCTTAGCTAATGGCTGAGCAGTTTTAATTAATACAAGCCTCTGTATGTCTACTTGGGTCTGAGTAGCCATGGGCCAGGTGAGACACAGGAAAACTTCCAGCTACACCTGCACACATGTACATACATGCATGTGCCACATACACACACTCCCTCACACACACAATCAGTTGGCAAAATGAGAGCGAGACAGAGATAAATGTGGTGATATTTTATTTGTATGTTAATAAATAAAGTTTGCCTGGAGATCAGAGGTCATAACCAGCCATAAACAGAAGTCATGCAGTGGTAGCACATGCCTTTAATCGATCACATGGCAGGCAGAGTTTCTGTGTGTTCAGGGACACAGCCAAGCGTGGTGACACATGCCTTTAATCCTAGTACCAACCATAGAGACCTGGAGGTCTGTACAGACAGGCAGTGACAAGGAAGTGAGGTGGCTTGGCTAAGAGCCAATGAGAAGGCAGAACAGCAAGGCAATAAAGGCACAGGTTAGACAGGAAGAAGCTGGTTCTCTCGGGGGAAGCTACAGCAATGTGGTGAGTAAGGTTAGCTGGTGTCTATCACTATTTCTCTGATCTCTACGGCTTTCACCCCTGTATTTGGCTTGGTGTTTCTTATTTAATAAGACTGTTTTTAAGACTGTTTAGAAATAGATAAACACATACACAGAGGAGATTTTTAGGTTCTTTGGGCAAAGTACTGTTAGGAACTGGTGATTCCAGGAAGATATAAGGAGATTAAAAATTAGTTGAGGTGAAAGGCATGTAACTAGATGGTTTTTTTTATTTCTATGGTGGAAAATTCTTGCCTTTTAGAATCTCCAACCCAAGGGGATTGGAGAAATGGCTCAGTGGTTAAGAGCACTGGCTGCTCTTCCAGAGGTCCTGAGTTCAATCCCCAGCAACCACATGGTGGCTCACAACCACCTGTAATGAGATCTGGTGCCCCCTTCTGTATGTGCAAGCATATATGCAGGCAGAACACTGTATACATAATAAATAAATAAATATTTAAAATAAAAAAGACCTTTTGCTTTAGAATGTTGCTACAAGTTAAAAAGTACACAACAGCCACCAGAAATCATTTCATATTGAAAAAATGGAAAAATAAAAAACACAGTCTTCATGGTAGTTTTTGTTTTTTTGATGCCCAATAGTTGTATTGTGTTTGGGATGGTGTCTCCAGCTCAGATCACCACTGTCTTAGTCTGCTTAGCCTTTTAGGATTGGGGTAACTTACTAACTTTTTCTGACTCTTCATAGTTCTGGTGGCTAGAAAGTCTGAGATTAAGGTCCAGTGTCTTCTTCAATTGCTATCCATAGTATTTTTGGGACAGGATCTCTCACTGAAACTTGATAATTCAGCTAAATGGGCTTCCCAGCAAGCCCCAGGGATCCTCCTGTCTGTATACATACTGACCAAGCCAACTCCCTAGGCCTTTTGGATCTCTGTTATAAGGGTAATAGTCTTTTTTTGTGAGGACTCTACCTTTGACTCCAATCATTCCTTAAGAGCAGCTAATTGTCAGGCTGCTTTGGGGTTTGTTCTGTTTTGTTATATCTGCTCAATGTGAGACCCTTGATCATTGTCAACTTGTACAGTCAACTGATATTATAGTGGGTTTCTGACTGCATGAGTATGTAATTCATGGCTTTTAAAAACATGCCATTGTTGTCCTCTCTCTGCTAAAGAGATGAATAAATGTTGGTTTCAATATCTAGACTTCTCCTAATGGACTAGATAAAATAAACTCCAAGAATGTCATTGGCTCAGTTTTGTTAGTCTAGGTGGAAAATGTCATATTAAGTTTGTCATGTTCAAATAATGTATACTGTGGTGCGGTTTTCTGAGAGAAAAAGAAATGTCAAATGAGTAGGCCTAGACTCAGTGAGACAGCTGGCTATAGATCATTTTCTCCTGAAGTTCTTTGTAGACAGTTTAAGACAGTTCACCCTGGAAGTGCCTTCAATGCAAATTTCAAGATTGCTCTGCATCCAGGAAATACTCAAGTCAAGAGGCTCCAAGAAGAGGGATGGGGAGGTAGCTCAGTTGGTGAAGTGCTTATTATGCAAGCACAAAGACCTGAGTTCAAATTCCCCCAACAAATGTGTCGATAACCCCAAAGCTGGGGTAGTGAGGCCAGGCCAGTGTCTGGAGCTTTCCGATCAGCTGATATAACCACATTGGTGAGGTGTAGGCTCACCAAGAGACCCTGTCTCAATAAAAGAAGATGGAAAGCAACTAAGGGAGACACATGACCTGCATGTACACTGTATGCATACACATGCATGGTGCCCCCAAAAGAGAGAAAACTAGTAGGATACTATTCAGACATTCATGACAACTGCCTAGTAGCTCAGTACTGTGTCTCCTCTCTAGGTCCCCATTATTATATTTCTCTCCTGGAGGAGAACTCTATTACTTGGGCGGTGGTCATTCAGTCTATTTTGTTCATATGTACCATTGTGTAAACTACGTCCTAAAGTTCACTGCTTTCTGAAGGAGGAACCTGTGGATCCTTCTGAACAATGTGCTGAGGTCTGCATTTTCCCCAGACCCTAGAACTCTGCTGATCTTGAGCTACAGCTGATGACATGTTTTTTCCATGTAGGTCATCTCATGTAGCTAAGTTTTCAAGTCCTTATTTCCAGGGTTTATGTCAACAGTTATATCTCTTTCCCTTCCACAGAAAGAAGCCCCCTCTGCTTACTCAATTATCAGTACAGCAGTTTGACTTAGAATATCTTTTATACTCCTGTCCAGCTCAGGTATTTCTTTACTCACTGAGGTAGCTTTGAACCAGAGAAGACAGTGAAACTTATGACAAAAAAAGGTATCAGTGAATTAGTAGGTAAAATGAGTGGTGTATTCATTGTAACTAAAGGTTTGTTGTTGGATTTCACTCAACTCCAAGAAATGATGGGCCTAAGTGGTTGCTTTTCAGAAGCACCAGCCTAAAACCTGAGCTACATATTGAGAAACACTCAAGTTTCAGATCAAAATGGGTTTGGTCCCATGTCAACATTTTGTGAAGTGCGTTAATGTGGTCCTGTATACACATGAGACCATGTATACCCACTGTTAACTTCTTATCATGGTGACAAGATACTTCAAAAACAAAAACAAACAACAACAACACCAAAACAGTTTAAAGGAGGAAAGATTCATTTGGCTGGCAGTTTTAGTCTGTGGTCACTTGGCACCATTGTCCTGGGCCTGTGGTATGGCAGAGCTGAGCTTCTGACTTCATGGTTGCCAGGAGATAGAGAGATAAAGAGAGATCAAGGGCCAGAGAAAAGTTCTACCCTTGATGACACCTCAGACCTGCTCCCTTTACCAGGGCTGATTTCCTGTCATTTCTACCACCTCCTAATCCCTCTGGCTATGATCTATCAGTTCATTAATTTGTGATGATGTCAGAGCCCTCACAATCCAATCATCTCTCAGTGCCCCATTTTCTAACACTGCTGCCACTGGGGACCACATGCAAGTGAGTGAGCTTCTGGACCATCCAAGTTCCCCTTCTCTTTTTATTGTATAAGTTTCATTTATGCCAGACAGTAAGTATATTTCAAAACAGTGTTTCTGATGGCTGCTTAACAAAATCGTATAGGGTAGAAAATAAAAAAATACAGATTATCCCACTTTTTTCTGATCTACTGGGAATGAATTAAGACTCAAGAGTACTAACACAGGCATATGTGGTTATTTTTAACTCTCCAGTTGATTTGGTGAGCCAAGGTTTGGGAACGTCTTCATTAAAACATTTAAGCTACCTTTCCAGTCTTCAACATGACTTAAACCTCATCACGTTTGTCTCTGGATCAAAGGATTAGAACTCAAAGACTGATTCTAAGATATCTCTACTGCAATAGCAGTTTGGGATGCAAGTTCAATAGAAATTCTACATCAAGAGAGGAGTGATGATGATAATGAACCATTGCCCTGATTAGATTGACACTGAACCTCT
The DNA here is from genome assembly GCA_902168415.1 of Peromyscus melanophrys. Classification (NCBI taxonomy): domain Eukaryota; kingdom Metazoa; phylum Chordata; class Mammalia; order Rodentia; family Cricetidae; genus Peromyscus; species Peromyscus melanophrys. The sequence goes on from CABHPR010093792.1 coordinate 17,892, forward strand.
CTACTATTTCAGCCATGGAAACAGCAGTGTAGAGGGAATTGGTTTTGTTCATCATACAATGCAGCTAGGAATACAATAAAAGATTTGGACCTAAAAGGTTAAGACAAATGTGGAAGGTAACACATTTGAAACTCACATTCTTGGCTTGGAAACACTCACTAAACAAAGCGAGACCATGGTCTGTGTTTGAGAGGGGTTATAGAAGAAGGGTATCAGGGAAATGGCAAGGCAAGATGATTATGATGGTGTTGAGGCAGAGGAGCAGAAAGGGTTGCTTTGTTGAGATAGGATCTCACTATGTAGTCCTGCTTGGCTTACAGCTTGCTATACAGACCACGCAGGTTTCAAACCTGTGGTAATCCTCCTGCTTCTACCTCCCAAGTGCTGGATTTCAGACATGTGTCACTGTCTTAGTGACTGTTCTATTGCTGTGAAGAAACACCATGACCAAGGCAACTTATAAAGTAAGGCATTTAACTGAGGGCTTGCTTACAGACTCAGGGTTAGTCCATGACCATCATGGCAGGGAGCATGGTAGCAGGCAGGGAGGCATGGTGCTGGACAAGTAGCTGAGAGCTCACATCTTATCTGCAAGATGGAGTTATCAAGTGAGACTGGGCCTGGTATAGCCAGAGCTGGCTGGCTCCCAATGACACACCTCTAACAAGGCAACACTTTTAGTTTTTTTTTTTTTTTTGGTTTTTCGAGACAGGGTTTCTCTGTGTAGCTTTGCGCCTTTCCTGGATCTCGCTCTGTAGCCCAGGTCTGCCTCTGACTCCTGAGTGCTGGGATTAAAGGCG
>CABHPR010093793.1:0-19881 GCA_902168415.1 Peromyscus melanophrys
CTGAAAACAGCATCGTCCACTTCAATCCTGAGGCTCTTTATTTTATTATTTTTTTAAAGATTTATTTTTTATTTATTATGTATACAGTATTCTGCCTGCATTTATGCCTGTAGGCCAGAAGAGGGCACCAGACCTCATTACAAATGGTTGTGAGCTACCATGTGGTTGCTGGGAATTGAACTCAGGACCTCTGGAAGAGCAGCCAGTGCTCTTAACCACTGAGCCATCTCTCCAGCCCCCTCTTTATTTTATTTTATAAAGATTTATTATTTTATTTTTAATTATGTGTATGTGTGCATTTGTGTAGGAGTATGTGCATATGAGTACAGTTGCCCAGGAAGGCTAGACGAACCGGATCTCCTGGAGCGGGAGTCACAGGCAGTTGTGAGCCACCCGACATGGATGTTGGCTGATCTCTGTGTGTTTGAGGCCAGCCTGATCTACAAAGCAAGTTCTACGACAGCCAAGGCTACACAGAGAAACCCGGTCTTGAAAACAAACGAACAAACAAATCACATATATAAAATAAACAAACAAAAACAAATATATTAGCTTATAGAAGACACTCTCATTCAAATCTCCAAACAGTTTTTGGTGTGGCTATGTGAAGTGATTGAAAGAGCTAATGGCAGACACTGGGTTCGAGTGTCTTTTGTGCAAGGATATAATGCTATTGTAACTCCAAGGAATGCAGCATTGTTTTACCATGAACCACATCCTAACAATAAACAGAACTGTAGCTCTCACAGTGACCATTGAGTCTGGGGTCACATCCTGGACTGCAACAAGACCTTCAGCTGATTGACTCCCATACTTTGAGGACCGTCTTTCTTTTTTTTTCTTTTTTCTTTTTTTTTTTTTCATTTTTCAAGACAGGGTTTCTCTGTGTAGCTTTGCGCCTTTCCTGGATCTCGCTCTGTAGACCAGGCTGGCCTCAAACTCACAGAGATCCACCTGGCTCTGCCTCCCTCCCGAGTGCTGGGATTAAAGGTGTGCACCACCACCACCACCACCACCACCACTGCCGCCCGACCCTGCTGGAGACATGGCTCAGTTGTTAAAGGCTAGGCTCACAACCAAAAATATAAGAGGACCGTCTTTCAAGCTTTGTTGCGAATGAGTAATCCCCTGGGTTGCTATGAGAACGCCGTCTCAGAGAATCTGGTTAAATCTAGGTGCGGCTTAAACATCATCAGGATTTGTTCAAAATGTCCCCAGTGGTCCTGATGCCCAGCCAGAGAAGCAGTGGGTTGGAAAAGAATATAATTTATAATCACAAGGTAAACAGGACCCAGTTGTGTTTTTAAATGGTCACACCTGCTTTGCATGTGGAACAATCACATGGCCTCAGTCAGCCACACACTTTACACGTAGACCCACAATAGACCTTTATGAAGAGTCAGCTGGGATCACTCAGGCTGGGCTAACATGCACAGTGGGAGGGTCTCAAGCTGGGTGGCCTCTGGCCCCCATCCGATATTTAAACAGACAGTTCCATTTTCCAGCACATGCTCTGGTTGCTAATTACACAGCTTACAAAAGCAACAACTTCTACAGGTGGGGCTAGGATTTTTAGCTGGTTCCAAGATGCCTGTCACCCTCTACTTCACACCAATTAAATTGCCCCTGATTTTGTATTTGATTATGAAACCACTTCACAAATTATTCCTTGTTAAGAGTTTAAAACAAGGAACATATAAATAAGAAATCCTAGTAAAAAACACTATCCTATAACTTCAGAATGGGGGCTTCTGAATGCTCAGAGTGGGGGCAGAAGGTGGAATGGAAGATCTCACCTTCCTAGACACACTTGAGACATTTGCTGAGGAGACTCAGAACTCCACAGCCTCCTAGACTAAGATAATTAGGATGTCCTGTCACAGAATTGTCCCATCTTCTCCCAGTATGGAATCCAGAGCAAGACTCTATGTCCTCACCCTTCCCTAAGTCACCTAACTCAAATGACCTGAGAAGCCCCTCTTGACACCTTTCTCTGAGAACTCATGGTACCCTATGGTATGTGGTCTTCCTCATTTCAACAAGTACCAAAAAACCCAACTTTGACTGACCACAGGCTGTGTTCCTGGTGGTACTGGCTGGTGAATGTAGATCCCAGGGAAGGTGGTCAGTGCTGGTTTACTACACAGAAGGAGGTAGTTGAGGAAGTACTCTGGGAGGCACAAGACAACCAAGGCTGTGGCCCAGAGAGCCTCAGTTGTTGGTTCCTGATCCTCCTCATTTCAGCCTCTGCTCTGAAGGACACTTCCCTGGGGGCCCAGACTCATCAGACATGAGGTCCAGGTCAGAACTAAACCTCTACTCCACTTCCAAGAAGCCTTCTTGGAAGTTTCTGGAGCCTGGCTTTCCTTGCAAGTGTAGTCTATAAGGTATACTGGCCTCAGTAGTAACCTTCAGCCAATAAGAGATGAGAGTTAGGTGGGAAGTGTCCCAGCCTGCTTCTCATTGGTTGGTTAGTTCTGGCACATGTCTGTGAACATCTTAGGACATGAAGATTCAAAGCACAATGTTCATGACACCCTTGCATTGGCCTCTGTCCCTTCCCTGTCCCACTCTCCATATTGTCTTATTCTTGCTTCCTGGCATCACCTTCTAAATAAACCATCTGCCTCCAACCCCTTCTTAAGGCTCTGTTAGAGTTTGGATCAGAAATCTTTCCATGGGGCTTGTGTTTGGAATGCTTGTCCCCCAGCTCTTGATGCTGCATGGTGGTGGTGGTGGAGGGGGCTTGTAGTACCTTTAGGAGGCGAGGTCTAGCTGGTGGGAATGGGTCTCTAGGAGCGAGCCTTTGAAGGTTACCTCACTTGCTCTCTGCTTCCTGGTTTGCTATGATGTGAACAGCCCCGCACTCCAGCTGCTGTGAACTGAGCTGCTCGGCCATCCATGCCTTCCCTGACATGGTGGACTGAAGTCATGGCTCGGAATAAATCTCTTCTCCCTTAATTAATTTTTGTCAGGTATTGTGTGATCACAGAAATGTGAAAATAACTAATACAGGCTCCATCCCTTCTCCACTGTGCATGTGAATGTTGTGACCAGAGGTTGATTTTGGACTCCTCATTTGCACCCCACCTTAATTTTTTTTTAGGAATTTTTTTATTCATTTTACATACCAATCACAGATGCCCCTCTCTTCCATCTTCTCTTCCCTTTAGCCCCCTCCCCCATTTCCTCCTACAAGATGATAAAGAAGGCAAGGTCTCCCATGGGGAGTCAGCAGAACCTGGGACATTCAGTTGAGGCAGGTCCAAGCCCCTCCCCCTGCCTAAAGGCTGTTCAAGGTGTCCCACCATAGATAGTGGGCTCCAAAATGCCACCTCATGCACCGGAATGGATCCTGATCCTACTGCCAGGGGGCTCCTTAAGCAGATCAAGTTACACAACTGTCTCAATTATGTAGAGAGCAAGAGGGCCCAAAGAGTAATGCATAGATCGTCCTGGGAAGGGGAAATAGATGAGATCTCCATGAGTAAACTGGAGATGCGGGGGTGGGCAATGGAGGGTAGGGGATGGGGAATGAGAACATAAGGGACTTCAAGATGGAACAGGGACAGAGTGGATAGCAATGAAAGAGATACCATGATAGAGGGAGGTATCATGGGGATAGGGAGAAACAGGATGCTAGGGAACTTCCCAGGAATCCACAAGTATGACCCCAGCTTAGACTACTAGCAATAGTGGAAAAAGTGCCTCAACTGGCTTACCCCAGTAATCAGATCAGTGAATACCCTGTCATCATAGAGCCTTTTTCTAGTAACTGATGGAAGCAAATGCAGAGATCCACAACCAAACACCAGGCCGAACTCCAGGAGTCCAGTCAAAGAGAGAAGAGGGATTCTATGAGCAAGGGGCATCAAGATCACGATGGGAAAACCTACAGAGACAACCAAACAAAACTAGTGGGAACTCATGAAATTTAGACCAATGCCTGTGGAGCCTCCATGAGACTGGATAAGGCCCTTTATTTGGTTTTCTTAATTTTGTAAACAAGGCTAACCTAGGCTCAAAGAGAGTTGATGCAGAGCTAGGCATGGTGGCACACCCCTTTAATCACAGGACTTAGGAGGTAGAGGCAGGCAGATTTTTGAGTTCTAGGCCAGCCTGGTCTACATAGTGAGTTCTAGGACAGCCAGGGTTACACAGAGAAACCCTGTCTTGAAAAACAAAAAACAGAGTTGGGGTACTGTTTTCTTTTCTGTTGGGGAACAGCTTTCATTGAAAATGCAGTACTGAGTTGAGCACAATGGTTCAAGCCTGTAACCCCAGCACACAGTTGTGAGACAAGAGGATGACTGTAATGCTGTGTCCTGCCTGGTGTACATAGTGAGTCCTAGGCCAGCTAGAGCCACATAGCAGACCGGGTCTCATTTTAAAAGGGCATTATCTCTTCTCTACAGTTTAGTAGAATTTAGATTTACCTGTGAAGCAGTCCGAGGCTGGAGCTTTCAGGGTAATGAGGTCAATTGCTACATTAGTTCCTTGTTTTGTTCAGCTGTCACCACACACCTAGGGGAGGAAGGGTTTATTAGGGCTCACTCTATCACAGCAGAGAAGGCAAGTGGGGAAACTCAGTCATGGTGGCAGGAGGCGGAGGCTGTTTCCATGGCAGCATACTAGGAAGCTGCCCATAGGCTCAAGGAGCTAGGCAGAAGTAGGCCTAGGCTAGGCTTTACTGCTCAGAGGCACAGCTGTAGTGGCCTACTTCTCCTAGTGAAGCCCATCCTAAGAGTCCCCAGTCTCCCGAGGTTGCACCAGCAGCTGGAGGACACCTGTTCCAGGTGTGAGCTGACCCTGTGGAGAGGTTCCTGAGATGCTGGAAAGCAGTGCCTAGCTGGAGGAAGTAGCTCTTGTGGGAGAGAAGTACTCGGGGTTATATATTGTCCTGTTTGGCCCCGTCCTGTCTCTGCGTCTCTGCTTCCTGGCAGCCATGAGATAAACAGCTCCCATTCACCATATATTCCTACTGTGGTGTTCTGCCCAAGTCAATGGACTTGAGCAACCATGGATTGAACTCACCCGAAGTGCTCAGCAGGAATAAACACTGCTCTCCTTAAGCCAATGGTTCTCAACCTTCCTAACACTGCAACCCTTTAATAGAGTTCCTCATGTCATGGTGACCCCCCCCCCAGCCATAAAATTATTTTGTTGCTACTTTATAACTGTAATTTTGATGCTGTTATATATCATAATGTAAATATCTGATATGCAGGATATCCAATTCTCGACTTCTGTGAAAGTTTCTTTCCACCTTCCCAGAGGGTCTGTGGCCCACAAATTGAAAACCACTACCTAAACCATGCTTTCTGGATTTGCAGAACAGTATTATAAAATAAGGTAAAATATTTTAGACAGAAGTCAAGTCAGGTAATTTGCTATAGAAAACCAGAGTATCACTTTATATCTCAAGTCTTTATAGAGACGCTTAATAGCTAATATAAAGTTTACACACAGTGGTAGCATCTGCTATCTGAAAGCTAATGTACATTTTGCCTCGTGGTGTAGTTCTTAGGAAAGACAAGATAGAGTTAAGTATTTGTTATGAGTACATATTAAAGTCATCTTTTAACTTTATTTGAAAGTACTAGGTCAGTGAGATCAGAGGCAGTCAATTACCTAGGCAAAATACATCCATGGCAAGAACAACCTCAGATGGCAACCATAGCTTACACCTTTCTATGAACAAACCCACTTCCCTACAGCACTCATTCCAAAAGCTATTATCAAATATCCATTCTTGAGTAGTCATGAAAATATTAATAACAGTTTCACATATTAGAGGAAGCACTCTGCTCACCCTTAGTAAACAGACTTGTTTACTTACTTGCTGGCTTAGATGCAAGACCTGACAAGATTCAGAGTAATGAATTCAACTTCCATTGTGTTGCAAATGGCACTGTGAATATTTACTTAAGATCTTCCTTACTCATCTAGACAAAGACTGAATGGCAGTACCACCCTTTCAGTTCACAAAGCATTTGGACCACCAACTTCCTAACAATCCCCTGTAAGTCCTGTTTGAAACAGTGTGAACTCCTCTTGGATGATGATTCTGATTTTAATCAAGGATGAATCAAAGACATTGGTGTGTATACTAACTTATTTCCACATACACGATCTTACATCACTTTGTAACACAATACTATTTTCATTAGGTGTACCACACAGATTTTTTTTTTATATTTTGCATTGTCTCTGCTACTATATGCGTATGTTAGGCCTAAGAACTAAAAATATCAATATTGTGATTCTATTATCATCTGTGTCCCTGAGAACCAGGAATTTAAGATTCAAGACCTGACTTTGAACTCCAAGTATCAATATGAATACATGACATATTTTATCTTTTTGATATATAGAATATCCTCAAATGTAAAAACATTATAAGCCTTTAATATTGCTAAAGAACAAATGTCACGTGTGAATTAAAGGTTTAAATATTTAAATGTATTTCATACTTAGTCTTGTGAATTTTGAATAAGTTCACCATCTGCACTTACAAGGACTTCTCATAAAACAACAAAGCACCTAGCCTGTACCCTTGTTGGGAGTATGGACCCACTTGTGCCTAAATCTTCTGTCCATTACCATATTAGCAGAATTAGAGAAGTGTTCCTGGACAATACTTTTCTTCATAGGGGAGAATGGTTGTTACAGGTACCAGGCCCATCGCTAGCCATGCGTTGTTGTTTTCCATTGTTGCTTTCACTCTCCCATAAATCTTGCTCTATGTGCACTAGGACTCTCTCACATATGAAGCCAGAGATCTACACAAATGCTAATGCTGTGGAACCACAACACTAATCTTGGAGCTAATTACTCCTGCCATTCTTCCTAAGGGTGAACACACATCAAAGTACTGTTAAGAGTCTCAATCTGTTTTAAATATTCCTGAAAACTGCATCTAGGATATTGATTTAATATAATAATGTCTTATAAGTAATGTTATTCTTGCTACTTCATTCACATTGGTTTGTTATTCTTGAATAGATGGTATTTATAGAGAATTTTCAATTTCTTTTGTCATCCAAAAGTCTACATAGAAGATCAGAGACAGACATTTAAGTAACAAATAGATTACAATGATTAAATAGATTAAATTTATTCCCTGTATTTATTTTTCACCTCACCACTATTACCATTAGGACTCATCAAATCCTTTTGGGGTATGTGGGTTAGGGGCTGTTGGTATATTTAGTGGTATTCTTAGTGTCTACCTGTGTGATACTGGTAGCAATCATCTTTCAGATATAACAACTGTAATATCATCTATTCTTTGACAAATGTCTTCTATGGTGATGTCAAAAATTCAAAGTGAAAATTGCCATTCTAAAGCATTGGCTAAGGCACATTAATCGTAGAGAATTTTTTTCTCATAGTCTTACATTATTATACTTGATAAACATTTTCTGCATTACAATTAAGTTTACAGCATGTGTAATTTGTATTTGATAATAACTTTTATGACCTGACCACTTAGGATTGGATAACCTATCAAGTGATTTGTTCCTAGGAAAGGTTAATTTTCTCATCTATATTTTGAGATATCATGGGTGCTGCTTCCCTGTCATATATAAAAGAAACTACTTAGGAAATAAGATTAAGTTTAAAGATTAAGTTTGAATCTTATTTCATGTTATTATGTAAAATAGTGTTATTATGTAAAATAGCGTTCTTTAAAGCAAAATTAGTGTAACTCAAAGAGGTGGTTAGCTTCATTGACTGTCTCAATCCATTATCAAGGATAAAATTCAGAAGTAAATCCATTTATTTAAATTTAAACATTAGCATTAAATTAAGGTTAATAATTAATATGAAGTTAATTGTAGTCCATCAGAAGTTGTCTTAGAATAACATTATTTACGAAAATGAACAGAGCAGAAGAAAGTTTTATGCATTCAAATGTTTGTTAATCTATCAATCCAGATAATTTATTATAATGATTGTTTGTTGTTATTGCATATCAAACAAGTTGACTCTTTTGCTGTGGATGATGAGACTTAATGACTGAGGGGGAAATATAACAAATACATTTGTTTTTGTTTCTTCAAAGGAAAAGATATTGTCCACATAATAGTATATTATAGATTGTGGAAACTGTAAATGAATTATTTCCAACAGTTTTTTGAACAAATTATTGGCACAGGGTGGGACTATTTAACATTCCCTGTGGGAGAACCTTCTGTTGATATCTCTTAACAGGCTGAGAATTATTGTAAGTACATACCATGAAGGCAAACTTTTCCCTATTCTTTTCTTGTAGAGGTATAGTGAAGAAACAGTCTTTTAAGTCAATAAGTATAATACACCATTCTTTAGGTAACAGAGAAGGCAAAGGCATTCCAGGCTGCAGAGAGCCCATTGGCTGAATTATTTTACTTATGGCTCTCAGATGGGTCAGCATTCTCCAATTTCAATAACAAATACAAAAGAATTCCAAGGGCTGAATTCCCACAACACCTCACAGATTACAGTCCATCATCAAGGGAAGCCAAGGCAAGATCCCAAGGCAGGGGCTTGAAACCACAGAGAAACGTTGCTCATTGCTCTGCTCAGCTAACTTTCCTCTATGGCCTAGACTCACTTGTCTAGGGATAGCCCTTCTCAGAGGGCTGAGCCTTCCAAAATCAATTAGCAATCAAGAAAATGCCAAAGAAGCATGCCTGCAAGCCAGTCTGATAGTGTAAGCTCCTCAACTATGTTTCAAGTAGATAGCCAAGATTAGCCATCCATAGCAAGCCATAAAGGGGAAAACATAAGCCTCAGCTTACTGCAAAAAAATTGATTCTTGATGAATGGGATTCTATGTCCAAAGTAAAATTTCAGTTGTATTAAGAATAATTTAAAAGGATTTATGTCAGAAAAAGAAATAGTATTTAAAATAATGACTGACAATAAGCCCAAGGTACAAAGGAAAAGTTGGTAAATTTGACTACTGAAGCCCCCTCTGGAGGATGCAGGATGGACCTGGGGAGTGGATATGACTGAAAGCACCTATGATCATCCTGCAGTGTTTTGATGGAAGAGTTCCCATGAGAAGCCCTACCCCTTACTACAGAGGCCAGGTCCCAAATACAAGCCTGAGACATCAACTGGATGCCAGAGCTTATGTTCTAAAGAAATGGAGGAGTCAATTTTACTTGATGATTTGGGGAAGGCTGCATCCCATTTTCAGAGCCAAGATGTTGAAAGCTTCTGAAGCAGCACCAGGCACATTGTCTAATGCCAGTATTCTTGGTGACACACACTGCAGTGCCCACACTCTTCATGCTAATGTCAGTGGTGAGCTCTGTAACATGATTTAACTCTGGAGTATGATTCATTTCCTATTGCTGCTGTCTCCAAATCCTGCCTCTTTGACCATCAGAAAACTTCAAATCTTAATAAACCATTTTTGCTGTTAAAGCAACAGGAGGTTTCTAGCTACTGTTTACAATGAAGACCCCACAGAAGGCTTTCCTGTGTCTTCCAATTTAAACAGGAGTTTTTCCTTTCTGAGAATGCATGGAGTGAGCAAGATGTGTTCTGGAGGAGCTCAAGTCCAAATTCATGTGGCTCTTCCTGACACCCCGGGGCTCTCTCGAACAGGTACAGTCTGTTATTCTGCTCTTTTCTTTAGAGATACCAATTTTCTATCTCTTGGACACTTTTTCATCACAGTTACTTCCACAGTTAATTATTTGAATTTCAAATCTATAATTACAGAGAGAGACCAGATTGTTTTGTATCTGAGTTTCTAGTTAATCCTTTCCTAAGTCTGGTATTTCATCCTATTATAGCCAGACCAAAAAAAGGCCACAAAGTCATCATGACCACGAGATCTACAGGTGACTCAGATGTGATTTTGGATTATTGTCACTCCTTCCTTTCACTCTCTAAGTGAGCCTTTTTCTCATGAATATTAGTGAAGAGGGGAATAAGACTGTGATGGCTATTCTTGGTTGTCAACGTGACTGTTTCTGGATTAACAAACAACAAAAAATAGAGGGCACACCTGTGGGAGATGTCTGCTTATTTTGAAGTATGAAGATCTAATTCTAGTTTGGATCTTTGAGGGATGAAGTCACACCTTTAATTCTGATCTTTAATCCAGATGTAATCTGGACCACTCCTGCTGGAAGCCTATAGAAGGATATGGAAGAAGGAAGCTTTTACTCTTTCCCTGCTTGCTCTCTCCTTGTTAGCACATCCATTCCTTAACTGGCATTAAAGCCGCCTTCTTCTTCTTCTTCTTCTTCTTCTTCTTCTTCTTCTTCTTCTTCTAAGATGTATTTATTTATTATGTATACAGCATGTATGACTGCAGGCCAGATGAGGGCACCAGATCTCATTACAGATGGTTGTGAGCCACCATGTGGGTGCTGGGAATTGAACTCAGGACCTCTGGAAGAGCAGTCAGTGCTTTTAACCTCTGAGCCATCTCTCCAGCCCTAAAGCCTACTTCTTTTTTTTTTTTTGTCGGAGTTGAGGACTGAACCCAGGGCCTTGTGCTTGCTAGGCAAGCGCTCTACCACTGAGCTAAATCCCTAACCCCCTAAAGCCTACTTCTTTAAGATTCCAGTATATACTGCAGACCAGCTGAGACATCCAGTCTTGTGGAGTGCGCATCTACTGGATTCTTGGACTTTCCATTCACAGCCAGATATTGTTGGATTAGACAGAGCACAGCCTGTAAGCCATTCTAACAAATACCCTTTCCATAGAGAATCATTGTACTACTTCTGGAGAATGCTGGCTAAGACACCAGGCATATAGAGAGGACATTCTAGAGCAGTTAGGGTCTCATAACAGTCTCATCTCACTTACAAGATTCCCAATAGTCACCTTTCCTTAACCGTAGTCTTCCCCAGGTGCTTGCTCACTTCAGAGAACTCAACCCTCCTCCTCCTCCACATTATCCTGACCTAATTCCTTGGCATGATTTATTTCTCATATTATTGGGTATGGATATGAGGAGGGTAACTGCCAATTTTGGACAGTGTTTATAAAGTGAGTCTTCAACTCCCCATGGGTGAATTACTGAAAATAATCTAATGAAGCACAGAGAAATCTCTAGCTTTGGAAGGAGGAGGTACTGAATGACTTCCCCTGTGTTGCAGGAGAGACTCCTAGAAAGGAAACCACAGCTTCTGGTCAGTTCAGGGAGAAGTAATTAGCAAGGAGGCAAAGGCTGTGCCCCATGACATCAGCAGACCCTTCGCTGAGCATTCTATTGTATCCTGGACAGCTCTTGGAATCCCCAGTGATGTCACTAGTGTTGTAGCAACACTGACTGCCTTGAGGACATTTGTTCAGTGACCACAAGCTTGGCCTCTAGACATGCTGTCCAGACTCAGAGGTCTGTTTGGGAGAGGGAATGAACTGCATGGAGAGACCAGAGTGAGGCAGAAGGAAGCTGGTCCTAGGTCTCCATGGAAAAAATGGTCCTGGGGAAGACACAGTGAGTTTTGGGAAGGGGCTGGGGAGCTTTCTGGATGTGGTGGGCTTCAGCTTTCCAGAGCGAGGGCTCAAGAACTGGGAACTTCTGGGAAGGAGGCACAGAGGAATTAACAAGATTTCTGTACCATAACTGTGTTTTATAGCCACAGGAGTCCTTTATTTATGTGCCAGTGATAATAGGGAAAGGAGAGTACCCTGGAACACCCTGAGGTTCTTACTCTTGACATCATAGCCACTAGCAGGGCAGGATCCCCCAAGTGCTGCTGTCTTCCAGTGACCCCTGAGGTTTCTGAATTACCAGCAGTTGATAGCACACAGGTCTCCAGTTCAGCCTGAGAGCTGTTAGTTTCAGTGGACCTGGACTGAGACTGTCCCCTTCCTGCCAGCTCTGGGTGTCCTGGACTGTCAGTGAGGATGGCTTTGTGAATCTGACGACTATGTTTTGTCCCTGCATGGCTTTTCCAATAACATGAGACTCTGAAGCACAGAGCAAGTGACTTGGGCCACCCTATACTACCTAGGTGATTATAACAGTAGCCATTATCTCCATGCATCTGAAAGCACATGGCTGAGGGCTCTGCAGCCAAGGTGCATCCTCGACAGCTGTGAGTAATCCTTAAGAGGCTGTCCACTGTGTCCCCTTGTGCAGGGAGACAGAGGAAACCAACTGACTTCTGGGATATCCACCTCCCTATAGAGAGATGGGAAACTGACATCCACAGAGGTGGAGACTCAAGTCTGAGCTTTCAGAACCTGCCTGGGCAAAGTCTCATCTGTCAGTCACTTTCTGTGCATCCTTCAGTGTGTAAGGATTACCTGAGATGAGGTAGTATGTAGGGCAGGTGCTGTGCTTTGACTTCTAGAATTGGGTATTACTGAGATAGCTCACCTTGTCTAGCATGACTTGCCAGTGTGATATAACATCTGAAAGGACACAGTTTGCCTCACATCACTCATTTGTTCTGGGATCCACCAAGTATGCTTCTGAAGCCACAGTCTAGACTTCTGGTGAATTTTCAATCCGGACCAAACATGGTGCTAGTTCTTCATTTCAGGACTGTCAGTAAATTGAAAAGTGTGAAGTGGGGCTCTGGGAAAGGTCTATGGTGAAGGACCCCTAATAATCCGTCCTCTTGTGCCCTTTGCCTGCCTGCCTCATGTTCTGATGGATGTTGTAATTTAAGCTGGCTGTGTCACCTTTCCTTAGGGCATGCGCATTGTCACAGGAGGCTCCAATCAAAGCATTTGGCTTTCATGTAGCTCTAGGGGTAGCAGCACCGCAGTGACACACAACATACTATTCCCATGACTATGACACATTTGATTTTCTGTAAATGCCTTTGCATATCTGTGTGTAGCCTCTCACTCACCATTCACCTTTCCTCAAACCCCAGTGCAGGAATGGAGCCTTACACTTGTGGGAGTGTTTGCTCTTGTGTCTGAGGGAACTCCGGTTCTTAGTATCCCCAGGCAGACATGTCACTAGTTGATCATATTTTGGTATTTTATGATGGCTAGAATGTATTCTGTTGATGATTCGGGGTAATTTTCCTCATGGGTTATGGGATTTATCTTTGTTCTGACAGGACACCCACAATCTCCCACCACACCCACATACTGTAACAGCCTTGGGGATTCTCCACAATGTGCTTGTTTACATCAGAGGACTGATCTTTCCTCCCCACCATCCTGACCTAATACCCTAGCAACTTTTATTTCTCATGTTATTAATTAGAGATCTGAAGAAGTGATGAGCCATTTCGCCAGATGTGTTTGGAATAGAGACTTCAAATTCCCATACATGAAGTAGTAAAAATATTCTAATGAAGCAGAGAGAGATCATTGACTTTGTAAAGACAATGTACTCAAGTTCTTTCCTTATGTTTCTGGAACAGCTCCTGAGAAGGTCAACATGGCTTTTTGTGCATTGCAGAAGAGCTAGTTAGTAGGTAGATGAGTGCTGATAGACGTGACCCTAGTAGTCCCTTCTCGGAAATTCTATCTTATCCTGTAGAGCCCTTGATATTCTCTGTGATGTTACCAGTGTTGTGGCAGCAGCACATGCCTGTGGGGTATTCGTTCAGTGTCCACAGACAGGTTGGCAAGATTGAGCTGGCTGCTTGGCAGAGAGAATAGAGAACATGGAGTGACTAGAGAGAGGCAGAAGGAAGCTGGCCTTTGGTCTTAGTGTAAAGTCTGGAGAAATAAATGGTTTTGGAGAAGGCACAGTGAGTCCTGAGCAGGGGATTGGGAGCTTCATGGAGGAGGTGAACTTAAGCTGGGCCTTCCAGTATGGGGTTCAGCATCTGGGAGCTTCTGGGAAGCAAGCTGAGCCTATCCTGCTTCTGTGGGCTTCTTAAGAACAGACCTAGATTCAAGAGTCTCTGATGGTGAGTTTAGGAGAGCCATGAATTATTCAGGCCGCAGCTGCCTTCTGGGAACTCCTTGATTTCATTCAGACTGGCAAAGAGGGGCAGGAGGAACAGATGGAATAATGAGCTGTCCCTCTTTGGGTAGGGTGTTGCTCCACTTCATCCTAGTGGATTCCTACAGTTTCCATGGGAATCTTATGCCAATAAGGAGGGAGGTAAACTCCTCTGGCCATCTACCACAACCTCAGACATTCAGATGCTTTTGTCCTGGGCTCATGTGATCAGGACTTGGTGCTGCTAAGTTCTAGGCACAACAGGACTTAACTGCATCACATGAGATATGAGCTGACATTGTCCTTCACATCTACATGGCTGGGCTAGCTTATGCCTTCCAGAGTCAGGGGACTGCTTTAGGGAGGGAGACACATGCCTAGCCATGGTTCTTGATACTGTAGCGGGGACATTTGGAGTAGCTGTTGGCTGCTTGCAGCTTTGACCTTCCTTGAAGTGTTGTGGTGGAAAAGTTCCCATCAGAGGCCCTGCCCCTTACTACAGAGGCTAGATGCCAATACAAGCCTGAGTCAGTCATCTGCATGCCAGAGATTATATTCTAAAGAAATGGAGGAGTCAATTCTGCTTGATTTGGGGGAAGGCTCCATTCCATTTTCTGAATTATACATGTTGCAAGTTTCTGAAGCAGCACCAGGCACATTGTTCAGTGCCAGTATTCTTGGTGACACACACTGCAGTGCCCATGCTCATCATGGTGGTGTCAATGGTGTCATCGCTGGAGTTGGATTTGATTCCTGGTGCTGTATCCTGAAATCCCACTTGTATGACCCTAGAGAAATTTCAAATCTAAATGGACCCTTTTTGCTTTGAAAGCAATAGGAGGCATCTAGCTGTTGATGACAATGAAGACCACACAGTAGTCATCCCAGTTTTTCCTGTTCTAGGAAGGAATTTTTTTCCCATCACAGGATGTATGGAGTAAGCAATACATGGTCCGGAAGTGATCAAGTCAAAATTCACATGGTCTGAGACACCCTCCTCTTTATGACAGGTCCAATGTGCTGTTATTTTAGGCCTTTCTTCTTTTTCTTTAAAAAGCACCCATTTTTTACCTATGGACACTTTATTTTTAACCACAGTTACTATCAAAAAAAACATAATTATTTGAATTTCAAATCTTCATTTATAGAGAAAGACCAGATTCTTAAAGTACTGGGTTTCTAGCTGCTCCCCTCTTACTCAAGAAACCACAGACTGGTATTTCATCCTGTTTTAGCCATGCATGGACATAACACAGCCACTGAGAGTCATCATGACCATGAGATCTACAGCTGATTCCCATGTACCTGGTGATTATTGCCACTCCTTCCTTTCCATCTCTGATGGAGCCATTTGCTCAAGAACATTAGTAGATAGGATTAAGACTTTGATGTCTATTTTTAGATGTCAACATGATGACTTCTGGGAATAATATAACCCAAAAATAGAGGGAACACCTGTGTTCTAGTTCTGCTTAATTTAATGTAGGAAGACCTACTTTATTGTAGAACTTTGAGGAATGAAATCACACCTTTAATTCAGATCTTTAATCCAGATGTAATCTGAACCACTCCTTCTGCTGGAAATATATAGAAGGATATGGAAGAAGGAAGCTTTTACTCTTTCTCTGCTTGCTCTCACCCTGTTAGCACATCCATTTCTTCACTGACATTAGAGCCTACTTCTTTAAGATTGTGGTATAATATCGCAGACAGCTGAGACATCCAGTGTAAGGACTGAGAAACTACTGGATTCTTGGACTTCCCCATTCATTTCCAGCCATTGTTGGATTAGCTAGAGCACAGGCTGTAAGCCATTCTAACAAATCCCCTTTTAATATAGAGATTCATTTTATAACTTCTGTTACTCTAGAGGCCTGATAATACACTAGGCACGTAGAGAGGACATTCTAGAAGAGTTTGGGTCTCATAACAGTCTCAGCTCACGTAAAAATTCTCAATGGCCATCTTATCTTAATCTTAGCATTCCTCAGGTGCATGCTCACTTCAGAGAACTCAACCCTCCTCCTCCTCCACATCATCCTGATCTAATTCCTTGGCATGCTTTATTTCTCATATTATTGAGTATGGATGTTAAGGAGAGGAAGGGCCATTCTTGGGCAGTGCTTATAAAGTGAGTGTTCAACTCTCCATGGGTAAAGTAGTGAAAAGATTCTAAGGAAGCAGAGACAAATTCCCAGCTTTAGAAGGAGGAGGTACTGAATGGCTTCACCTGTATCACAGGAGAGACTCCTGGAAAAGAAATCTCAGCTTCTGGTCAGTTCAGGGAGAATTTATTAGCCATGAGGCAAAGGCTTCTCATGTGACATCCTTCTCTGGCAATTCTATTGTATCCTGGAGAGCAGAGCTCTTGGAATCCCCTGTGATGTCAATAGTGTTGTAGCAACACCAAGTGTCTTTAGGATGTTCGTTCAATGCCTATACAGTTTGCCTATAGACATGTTGTCAAGACTTAGGCATCTGCTTGTGAGAGAGAATGGATTTTGTGGAGATACCAGAGCAAGGTAGAAGGAAGCTGACCCTAGGTCTCACTGGAAAGAATGGAGAAATCAATGGTCCTGGGGAAGATGCAGTGAGTTCAGGGAAGAGTGTGGGGAGCTTTCTGGATGTAATGGGCTTGAACCTTCCAGGGTCAATCAGGAACTGGGAGCTTTTTGAGAAGCAATAGACCTATCCAGCTTTGCTGGGTTCCTAATGAGCACACCCAGATCAAGAGTTCATGATGGTTAATATGACATAGTTAGGAATTGACAAGACTGTAGCCTTTGTGCTGGGGACCCTCTACTCTCACTCTGAGTGGGGAAGGAGACACAGAGGCATTTTTAGATTTTAGCACCATCATTGCACTTCACCCACACTGGAGTCCTTAGGGTGTGTGCCAGCAATAACAGGGACAGGAGAGTGCCCTGGCAAAGCCTGAGCTTGTCTTACTTTACATCGTAGACACCAGCAGGGCTGAGGCACCAAGTGCTGCTGTCTTTCACTGACACTGTAAGATTATGACTTCCCAGATATGGGTGGCACATAGGTCTATAGTTCAGTCTAGAGAGCTGTTAGATTCAGTGGACCTGGACTGAGACTGTCCCCTTCCTACAGGATCTAGGTGTCCTGAGCTGCCAGTGAAGATGGCTTTGTAAATCTGTTGACTATGTTCTGCCACTGCATGGCTTCTCCATTAACATGAGACTCTGAAGCATCATCCAAGTGATTTGGGCATCCCTATACCACTTGAGTGTTTGTGAGAGTAGCAATTATCTCCAGGATTATGTCCAGGAAAGGACATGGTTGAGGGCTCTGAAGCTTGTGCATCTTCTGTAGCTGTGAATAAGCCTTAGGAGGCTGTCCCCTAGGTCACCCTGTGCAGGGAGACAGGGGAAGCCAGGTAACTTCTGAGACACCCATCTCCATATAGAAAGATGTGAGTACTGACATCCACAGAGGGAGAGACTAAAGTCTAGTCTTTCAGAACCAGCTAGGACAAAGTCTCATCTGTCAGTCACCTCCTGATCATCCTTTAGTGTGTCAGGGTTGACTGAGATGAGGTAGTGTGTAGGGCAGGTGGTGTCCACTGACTTCTAGAATAGGGGATTACTGAGATACATAACCTTGTCTAACATGGTTGCCAGTGTGATATAACATCTGAATGGACATAGTTTACCCCACATCACTCATTTCATCTGGGGTCCACCAAATACATTTCTGAAGCCATAGTCTAGACTTCTGGTGCATTTTCAATCCAAGCTAAACATGGTGCTAGCTCTTCATTTTAGGACTATCAGTAAATTCAAAAGTGTGAAGTGTGGCTCTGGGAAAGGTCTATGGTAAAGGATCCCTAATAATCTGTCCTCTTGTGCCCTTTGCCTGCCTCTCTCATGCTCCGATGGATGTTGTAATTTAAGCTGGCTGTGTCCCCTTTCCTAAGGGCATGCACATTGTCACAGGTGGATCCAGATCAAGGAATTTGGCTTTCATGTAGCTCCAGGTGAAGTACCACAGCAGTGACATACTACATACTATCTCCATGACTATGACAGATTTGATTTTCTGTAAATGCCTTTGCATGTCTGTGTGTGGCCTCTCAATAACCATTCATCTTTCTTCAAACTTTAATGCAGGAATGGCCCATCATTCTTCATGGGAGTTTTTGCTCTTGTGTCTGAGGGCTCCCCTGGGGAACTCTGGTTCTTATATCTCCAGCCTGACATGTCACTAGTTAACACACTTTCGATATCTACGATGGCTGGAATGAATTCTGCTGAAGTTCAGGGGTAATTTTCATCAACTATGGGACTTACCTTTGTTCTGACAAAACAAGAACCCCACAATGTCCCACCACACTAACAGCCTTGTCCATCCTCCACAATGTGTTTGTTCCTTTCAGGGGACTGAACTTTCCTCCCCACCATCCTTACTTAGTTACCTAGAAACCTTTTTTTCTTGTGTTATTGACTAGAGGTTTCACCAGTTTGATGAGCCATTTCCTGGGATGTTTTTGGAAGTGAGTCTTCAACTTCCTGTACATGAAGTAGTGAATATATTCTAAGGAAGCAAAGAGAGATCCCTGGGTTTGTAATGAGGAGGTGATGAAGGTCTTCCCTTGTGTTTTTGGGAAGGCTCCTGGGAAGGGCAGTATGTCTTCCAGTGAATTGCAGGAGATGTAGTTTGTAGGTAGGTGAGGGCTACTGCTGGTGAACCCAATAGTTCCTTCTCGGCGTGAGATATTGTATTCTGGAGAGTCCTTGGCATTCCCTTGATGTCACTTGTGTTGTGGGAACACCAAGTGACTGTAGGGTATTCTTTCACTGCCCATAAACATGTCAGCAAGACTGAGAAGTCTGCTTGTGAGAGAGAATGGAGAACAAGGGGAGACCAGAGAGAGGTGGAAAGAAGCTGGGCTTCAGTCTCAGTGTAAAACATGGAGAAATAAATGGTTCTGGGGAGGGCACAGTGAGTCCTAGGAAGGGGGTGGGGAGCTTTCTGGAGGAAGTGAAGCTTGAGCTGGGCCT
The DNA here is from genome assembly GCA_902168415.1 of Peromyscus melanophrys. NCBI lineage: Eukaryota > Metazoa > Chordata > Mammalia > Rodentia > Cricetidae > Peromyscus > Peromyscus melanophrys. The sequence goes on from CABHPR010093793.1 coordinate 18,904, forward strand.
TCCAGTACTGGGGCTCAGCATCTGTGAATTTCTGGTAAGCAATGGGCTTATCCTGCCTCTCTGGGATCCCTAAGAGCAGACCCAGAGTAAACAATTTCTGATAGTTAGTTTGCAGAGCCATGAATTTTCAAACCTGAAGTGGGTTTTCTGTGAGATCCTTAATCTCATTCTGAGTGGAAAGGAAGGTCAGCAGGAGGAAAGTGGTGATGAATTAGGTGTCCTTCTCTGGGTAGGGTGTTGCTGCACTTCATTCTAGTGGATTCCATCAGTTTCCATGGGAATAGGATGCCAATAAGAAGGGAAGGAAAATCCCCTGACCATCCACCAAACTCTCAGACATTCAGATACTTTGGTTCTGGATACATGTGATAGGACTTGGTACTGCTAAGCTCTAGGGACAACAGGACTTACCTGCACCACATCAGATATGAGGTGACACTGTCCTCCAAATCTACATGGCTGGGCTATCTTATGCCTTCCAGGGCTGGCGGACTGCATTAGAGAGGGAGACACATGCCTGGCCATGGTGGTTGAGGACAGATACATAGCTCTTGGAACGAATTTGAGGAAAATTGCCCTACTCTTTGGGGCCCTCAGTGGGTCCCTAGCATTTCCTCTTCCTGGGGCTTCCTCTTGGGACTAGCATGGATTCTCCTGGCCCTATGCCATTCAAGTGTACAAGTTCACTTTGCTTTATCTTCCTGCAGGGACTACTGGGAAGGCACCAACCCAAACCTCCACCTCCACTGAGCAGGAGCAGCAGATGACAAAGTTGGAGAAACTCACCCTTCAGCTGCAGAGTGTAACATACGAGCGAATTGAACTGCATGCAATCCTGGCCAGTTATACGGACAAGGATTTGCAGAACAGGTAGTCATTATGTGCAGTTCTCTGCTGACCATCTTGACCCCACAGTGTCTAGCTAAGCTTTCCTGAGGAAGAGGAGGCTGAACCTCCAGGGTGTCCTGGTGCCTAAAC